>CAWUFW010029106.1:0-19778 GCA_963921515.1 Calotriton arnoldi | reverse complement strand
GGGCCCATTACGATGGCGGGCGGAAGCACAACCGCCGTGCTGGCGGATGCAAAAACCACCAGTTACCGCCGGCACGCAGCAGTCCACCACGCCCGCCCAATTACGATGCGAAAAGCAGGCCAAACACCGCCGGCAAGCCAGCAACACCGTCCGCCATCAAAGTGCGCCCGCACACGTAGCGGCGCAGCCTAACTGACACACACCGTCCGACGAAACACGTCCCGCCCGGCGCATAAATTACGATGCCGCAAACAAACGGCTCCCACGGCCAAGAGACACCGCACGTGAAAGAGAGGCGGAAACACGGACGCAGAGCACGGACAACGAAGAAGCGGCACCCGGGCATGAATCCAGCACTGCAGGCGCTTCCCATGCTTCTGCTGATGCACCACCAAGGACGCAACGTACCGCGGAGGCGCAGGTAGGCACACACACAACAAGTGCACGCAAACAGCGCACACAGTGCAAGGGCGGAAAAAGCGGACAACCCCCCACCAGCGCGTGCACACTACACATCCACCATTGCATCCACATATGACACACAGGCCAAATCCTAACATCGCAGAACACATGTGTACACACCACCTGGGACTAGAAACCAGCCACCCCGTCCACGGCCCCAAAGCGCCGATGACGCCGCCACATGCGCACAACGCAGAGGCCAACCGCAGCGCCATGCATGCGTCGCACACAGACACAGGGACACAACCAAGCAGCACACACACCAGCCCCACCCGAGCGCACATGACACGTGACAGGCCGGCCACAGACATGTCCCCAACGCCCAATTCACGGACAACACCCAACGCCACACAACCGACGCACACATGTCAGTGAAGTCACGCAACAGCAGGACACACCCCAGTGTAACAAACATGGCGAAGCACACAGCGGCGGCAACACCAGCTAGGAGAAGCAGGGGCCCCTTCGGGAAGAGGAACGCCAGTACCACACTGAAAAACCCATACCACCCTGCACATATGAACAAGACACATGAAACGGAACACCAAAGAGCCCGGTGACCGACAACAGGTGGCCCAAGAATTACATCCACACACAAGGCCCAACGCAGAGCGGAAAGGCAACCTGCCGCCCACACAAGGGAGAGCAGACAGCACTGAATGACCTTCCATTCCAACACCGAAACCACAGCCCTACGACAGAAGCCGGTGAATACAGCCATTGTCCAAGAATAGACCAACACAGGCATGCCGAGGAGACCGACCACAGGGCAGATAGCGCATATCACAGAAGCACACAACGGACGGGGAAGAAAGAAGAAAACACTCCCCCATGTCGGCCACATGCAAGTTAATTGGAAGGAGTCACACAGCACCGACCTTGAACTGTCTGAGAAGCATGTGGGAAGAGGGCCCGTGTCCTCCAAACAAGCCAACAGAACACAAGTCCTGTCTCCCCACGACTACACAGAGCTCACAGCAACCCCGGAGCGTGCACATTGCAGACTGCACACACAGCCGGAGCACGCCACCTCTACGAACCGCTGCGAAATGGCAACCGCAACACACCTACCCAACTACGCCGAAGAGCTCAAGCTGTGCCAAACCAACACGATACATACATTGGGATGCGATCTCCTGTCCCTGCTGAACGTAAGTTACCGACTGACTTACCGCATCACATTGTTCAGCTGCGTCATGCCCGTCTTCTACTGTCGGAGGTGTCCCTACCAGCATCCCGTCGAGATATGCCTCTCCAACCCGGCATGTCTGAAGGCGGACCTGCTACCACTACTCCTCCCTCTGGACGCACACGACAGGGCCTGCTCTGCCTATGGGGGCATGGCGTATGTGGCCAACATCGCACGCGCACTGAAATGGAACCACTGTGCCTCCACCACGACGGATCATCGAGAACAGCTACATCGAATGTCACCCAGCATGCCCCATCATGGTCCTCCAAGGGACAACCTACGAACAACACCTTGACAGCCACCATCCGCTTCATTGGCTGGCAAACATGTACACCACCAATGACATGGAAGCCCTGCTGGGACGGCATCGCATACCTGACAACCTGTAAATACGTCGGACCACAACGCAGGTTCCCGAGTGACCTATGAAGTCCAACCCCGCACCCATGCTCAGCTTCCGCACGGATCTGGCCAGTCACCACCACAACAGCCATACCAAACGACCGGCAACTGTAACCACACCATCAACGACATCGCCATGACATCGGATATGACCGGGACATGCACACTGTTCCCCATCACATCCACGAACACCGCATGCATCGTGGGAGGCAGTGGCATGGGCTCTGTGCATCGCACCCACATGGACGGAACTGCACGAACAACCAGGACACGACATGGATCCAGCGCACATGGACACACACACCGCTCAGTGGACATGAATAGAGTCGCCTGGAGTCTGTGGGTGCTGCACCCCTCCACCCCCGCCCGGGAATCCCATACCAGGACCTTTGCATGGACGACAAGTGCATACAACAACAACACGACCCCAGTGACTGTGACATGTCCAGTAACCACCACAGTGCAACAACAAGTGGCACGCCGCTGCATGCACGCAAGCACATGCCCTGATGTCATCTCACATGCACGCGTGCATGAGGAACAACCGCAGCAAACCTGTCACATGGAACTGAGATGGACTGTGCCCATGATGCCGAGCGGTCTGGTAGGCTACATGTATACCGTCTGTGTCAAAGTCCGCAGCTCCGCAGCTATACGTAAATGTACATTAGCACAGCCTTGGCCAAGCAGATGTAACCCCACACCCTATCCCATTTGTAATCATGCTCAGTATATCCTCAACATGTATTCCGCTGCCAGTAGTGTCCACTATACTGCATCACAGAGGACAGAAGACTCAATATAATGTCTGAAACCAAAACTGTCTCCGCTGACTCATTTCACAAGTACGAATGAGAGAGGATGAGAGTATGTGAAGTACACGGCAGTCGTGACATGACCATGTAGTCCACTGGTATTGGATGTCAACGCAAATGAGTAGCACTACTGTGGAAGACACACATGTGTCGTGTGAAGTCGTATGGACGCAGTGCTCAGGTGGGTGGGTGCGACGGGTAGATGCGCACATGCCAAGTTGGAGCACGCCGTGTTGGGAGGGGTCATGAACAGTACACCACCGCTTCCCTGGGCATTGTGAGAGGACACCTGTCGGGGAGTGAACACGTGTGTGCACAGCAGCCGGGCACACGTACAAAGCGGTACCAGGCGCACCTCAGCCCACCCTCTGTGGACAAGCTGGATCCTGTTGTGCGCCCGCCATGCCCCTTGACAAGGCACACACAGCCCCAGTCGACCAGGTGTAACCCCAGCATAGTCAATCCGCACAGGCGATACAGGGCACGGGATGGCAGTGGAGCATGGTGTGTGAGAGGTCTCCTCGCGCTCCTCCTGGTCATATCACGCAGGCAATAGAACCTCAACGTCTAGCATGGCACAAGTCAAATGGAAGTGTAGGGGGACGCACCACAGCACGAGCAGCACTGACGTCACGGGAGGTGGCTCGCACCATCCCATCCATTGCCCATCATACCAACCACGCCACATGCCATTGCGACTAAGTGCAAGCGCGTGCGCCACCACCCCGAGCCCTCCCCAGAGAGGCCAAAGAGTGAATGTGTGGGCCATCAGCCACAGACGGACGCGGCCTGGCCGCAAGGGCAGCCACAGCCACTGGGTGTCGCAGGTGGCGGATCCGGAAGGCGAAGACTGTGATGCGTAGTCCATGCAGGCCGGGTCTCCATTTGGGGCACCACGCAGGTGGACGGCGTCCCGCACACATCATACCCTGAGACAGCCCACTCGTGCAACTGGACCCACACATACACTCCTTGCCCTCTCTGGTGCGAGCTTGGGGCTGCCTGTGCAAGCGCTAGCCTCGCAGGTGAGCATGCATATTGGGGGCGAGGGAGGGACATGAGGGCTGGGGCGAAGATGACTGTATCACTGTCAGTTAGTACAAGGGATGACCCAGATGTGGAAAGGAAGAGACGTGTCCCGTGTGTACTGCAACTAGTCGCCAATCCAACTACCCCCATGTCCGGAATGTAAGCCCGCACCTAGGCCCGCCCATCCGCCACATCGAACATACCACCAGCACGACAACCTTCCCATTCGAAACACTGACTGGGGGTGGCGACCAGTGAACAATCATGTGTAGCCTACCCACGCGTACATGTGGGCCCTCCATGATCCATGTCACCTGCGGCAAAGACATGACATGCGCAATGAGGGAAGTGAGGAGAGCTGTCCGCCCCACGCGCAGAAGGTGCATCAGCTCCACAGACCCAGCAGCGAGTCCAGCAGGGTCACATGTGCAGGGGCAGCTGTGCCTGGTGTGAAGGCACATGCATATAGACAGCACATCGACCAATGTGTAGTCTGCCCACATCCACAGTCCATCATCATGCGGACATAGGAATTGAACACAGGGCAACACATCTTAGTTGGTGCACCCACCGTGACCAACAATGCGCAATCATCGACGTACCCGCCCTGTGCATGGCCCCCCACCCAACGGAGGCACATCCAGTGCCACCATCCCACACACACAAGCCTTCCACGGAACATGCTGTGTCCAATGGTCAGTACAGAGTCAGCGCCCATCTGGTGGATCCTGAACAGGAGACACATGCACACACATGCCAGCTCCCACTATGTACGTCTGCCACCTGGCACGTGCAATGTAACCTCTCACCTGTGACGTGTGACTGCAAGCACACAGCCGTCTTGGCATGGGGCTGTCAATGTGGACACCAGTCAATGTTTCGGGAGCTGTGATCCGTACAGTGCTGTACATAGGGTGCAGTGCTGACACCTACTACTGTCTCATATCCCCTCGTGCCACAGGTCCCACTTGTATTGGCCGCTCAGCCCGTGCCCACATCGTCGTCGGTCGTGTGCCATACTCATCCAGCCTCGGAAGCAGTTCCATGCTCAGCAGACACTCATGTTGCCGTGGCGTTGCCGCTTGAGCGAATATGCAGTCAGTCCCCATCAGCACGCCCGCAAGTCATTGGGGCCTAGATCCCCATGTGCATGCACATGGCAGTGGTATGTCTCACTTGCCATTGCCATTGTTGGGAGACCTGTGTAAGTGTATTGTGGCGTGCCGTCCCAGCTTGACAGCTGGGCTGTGGCTCATGTGCTTGCTCAGTCATGTCAGTGATGTGTATGCGAAATTGCTATGTGCCGTGTTGCTTTGACATGTGTCCTCTGCCATTTAACCCAGGCGGAGACCGAACATTGACCGCCCATACCAATTGCTGGCGGACATGGACGATACAGAGGTAATCAGGAAGTTTCGGCTGGACAGGCCAACTCTGCATCGACTGTGTGCCATGTTAGAGCCCCATCTCCGTCCGCGCAGGGTGTATCCGACTGCTGTCACCCCCACGGCTAAGGTGATGGCCGCCATGCATTTCTTCGCCACTGGGTCATTCCAGCACACAGTGGGCAGTGGAGGAGGGATGTCCCAGCCCATGTTCAGCAAGGTGCTGAGGGATGTACTGGCAGCCATGATGCTGTACCGGAACAGGTACATCAGATTCCCCAGGGCTCGTGAATTGGCGGCAGTGAAGGGTGCATTCTATGCCCTTGGCAGAATCCCACACGTTGTGGGAGCCATTGACTGCACTCATGTTGGCCTTGTTCCACCACAGGCCACTGAGCACCTGTACCGCAACAGGAAGCACACGCACTCCCTGAATGTGCAAGTGGTGTGCCTTGCGGACATGGTGATCACCCACGTGTGTGCCAAGTTTCCAGGCTCGGCCCATGGCGCACACATAATGCGCAACAGCATCTTGCCACGACTGATGGCCAATCTGCAACAGGATCGTGGCTGTATTGTCGGTGAGTATGTGGAGTGGTGTAGCGTGCTGGTTGTGCGATGCTGTCCCCTGTCCAGTTGGAATAGCAACGGTTCTCTGTGTCCCTCACACCCAGGTGACTCTGCGTATCCGAATGGGGCATGGCTGCTCAGTCCATTGAGGAATCCTCGCACCCCAGCAGACGATCGATACAATGAGGCACATGGGAGGACCAGACGTGTGGTCGAGCGTACCTTTGGCCTCCTCAAGTCCAGGTTCAGGTGCCTGGACCGCACCGAGGGTGCACTGGCGTACTCCCCACAGAAGGTGTGCCAGATAGTGGTGGCGTGCTGCATGCTGCACAATCTGGCCATTCGGAAGCAGATCCCCCTCATTGTGGATGACGGAGATCAACCAGGGCCCCAGCCCGCAGACCAGGACAGCTCGAGTGAGGTGGACAGCGGAGAGGAGGAAGCTGGGAATGTGCGCCAGCAGCTCATCGCCCGCTACTTCACTTGACGGTGAGTGTCCATGTACGACGGATGATGTGTCTGTATCTATGCAGGTGTGTGTGTGCTGTGTCAGGGTGGCCGTATGTTCACTGCGTGCAGTGTGTCAACGCTCCATGGCCAGGGTAGTATGCCACTGTTGGTGACTGTGGCATTGTGCCCTATTGCTCTGTGCGATGTGTGTACATTGCTTGTAGTTGTTGACATGTACTGTGTGATGGGTGTGTGACACACTCATTGAATGTGCTCCTGTTCTGTCTCCCACCCCTAGGTCCCTACAGGTCCTCCGGATTCCATTGCCATGCCACGCATCAGGTGCCCTTCCGCCCAAGGTGGCCGTTGTATTCCGTACAAATAAAACACAGGGCACAAACAGCAGTTAGTGAAAAAGGTGCATTTATTACGAACTGTGACATGTGATTGTGTGTAAGGTGATGACAAAAGTGGTGCGTGCAGTGACAATGAGCTGTCGGTCATGGCTGCGTGATGATCAGGGTGTACCCACTGGTTCTATGTCCATAGTCCAACACACACATGCCATCCAGCTGGCTGTGTGGAGTGGGATCGTAGAGCAAGTCAATGCAGTGGCTGGTCAAGGAAGGCTGGCGGAAGGCTGGCTGGCTGCCTCACTTGCGACTGGAGCGTGCGAAGTCCTCCCGGGAGATCTGTTTCCTCTTCGGACGGCCCCTTCCACGTTTGGGAGGGGGTGTGTGGTGGCGACCTGCTGGTGGTGGGTGAGGTGTGCTCACTGGCTGTGGACGCAGGGAAGTGGACACTGCTGGCCGACCCTGCGCCCTAGCAGGTGGTGGCGGAGGTGGTGTTGCTGGCCTTGCCTGTGACCCCACCGCCACCACCAGCTGGCCCATGAGGTCCACGAGTTGGTCCATACGGGACACGAATTGGCCCATATGGGCGTCCATGGACCTCAGCACCCCCAGCACCTCCCGCGTGTCAGTAGCAGACCTGGCCCATTGTCCTTGGGCCTCTTCATAGGCCCCAAGGACTCTGGCCATTTGAGGCAGGGCATGGCTCCCAGGGGAGGCTGGCGTTTCCCTGACCCTGCTCCTCCTACCAGTCCTGCTGCCACCGGCCTGCCCACTAGCCACATTGCTCACCACGGTCCTCGCTGTGGCTCCCAGGGTGGATCCAGTCGGCCGGGCCACCACCTGCGCTGGGGCTGGTGCCAGCGAAGACGTGGTGGTGGTGGAGGCGGTGGTGGTCGGTGCGGCGATGGTGGCGGTTGCGGCAGTGGTAGTGGCCGCAATGACCGTGGGTGTGGCCGCAACGACAGTGGCAGCAGGGGACTGGGACTGTTCAGCATCCCTGGATGATGGTTTGGTGGGTAGGAGGGGTCCTGGGGAGCGGCTGGGCCCTGCCACGCCAGATGGGCCAGCTTGGTGGTCCGTGTCCGAAGAGGTGGACAGATCCTCCAGATCCGTGTGTCCTCGTTGGGGGCTTGTAGGCTGGCTGTGCTGGCTGCTGTCTCCATCCCCAGCGTCCAGCAGTTCGTCACCTGTGGAGAGAATGAGATTTGTTATTGTGTTGCACCTGGCGAAGTATGTATTAGTCGTCTGACATTGGCAGTTCGTGCAATCTCGTACATGGGTTTCCCGGAGGCGAGTGTGTGGCTGTGGCATCTGTAGTTGTGTGTGCTAGGCAATGGGACTGTGTGCTGTGCACATGTGGCATGGGACGGATTGGCCATGCCGATGGGTGTGTTGCTTTGCCCCTACTCATTGTGACTCTGGTGTATGCGGGCTCCTGGCCCATCCTGGGTCTGGTTTGTACTTTGCTTTTGGGGTTCAAATGGAACGCTTAGGAACGCATATGGCAACATGGGGGCCATGCCCCAGATTCGCATTTGGGATGGAATATGCTTTGGGGTTCAAATGGAGCAGCTTAGGAACGCATATGGCAACATGGGGGCCATGCCCCAGATTCGCATTTGGGAGGGGATATGCTTTTGGGGTTCAAATGGAACAGCTTAGGACGCATATGGCAACATGGGGGCCATGCCCCAGATTCGCATTTGGGAGGGGATATGCTTTTGGGGTTCAAATGGAACGCTTAGGAACGCATATGGCAACATGGGGCCATGCCCCAGATTCGCATTTGGGAGGGATATGCTTTTGGGGTTCAAATGGAACGGCTTAGGAACGCATATGGCAACATGGGGGCCATGCCCCAGATTCGCATTTGGGAGGGGATATGCTTTTGGGGTACATGCTGTGAGCCATGGGTGCCGAACGTGACATGTGTTGTGGCAGCATGACAGTGCATGGTCTGAGGTGTGTGCATGCCTGACATGCCCTGCATATTTGCTGTCTGTTGTGGTTACTGGACATGGCATTGGACGCATCGTTATGAGTGAGTGATAGTTGTGTGCCAGCCAACGTATTGCAGTTGTCCCATCTCCTTGGTGTGCGTGCTGCCCTGTGCCATGTGCATCACTGCAGTGCTCGGGGGTGTGGCCCATGTTGTGTGTTGTTGCTCACAGTGTGTCGTGCGCTTAATTGACTTCTGGCACATGGTTGGTCATGGGCATGTGTCTTAGCGTGACTGCTGTATGTGTGGCAGCTGTGCGGATGACATGCCTTTCATGTGACTGGGGCTGACGGATGGGATGGATGGTATGTTGTATGTGCATGGTGTGTCTGTGAGTTTGATGGGTTCAGTGGTGTTCGTGTGCATTTCTGTTGTTCCGCTCTGTTGCGTCTAGTGTTGTTTGTCTTACATAGGCGTAGTTGTGGGGTGTGGGGTTGACAGGCAGTGGGGGCTACATGGACAGGACTTCAATGGTGTTTCGGTTGTGTGTGATGAGTTGCACAGTGGCTGCCGTGTGGGACTATATTCAGTGTGGCTTGTGCATGCAGGCGTGGCTCCTTGGGTGTTGCTATGTCTGTGATGGGTCATGTGGGGTGTGAGTCTGCTGTTCATGTCCGTGTGCACATTGTTCACTTGTTCGTGACGGTGGGCGGTGCTGCGTGTCCGTGTGCTACGTGACATGTCCCATGTGTTGGTGGTGTTATGGTCCTCATGCCTCCAGTAATCCAGCCCTGTCCAGTTTCCCACCTGCAAGTTGTTCGTGCGTGCACTGTACTGGATGCCACATGGCTCTAAGCGGGGGTGCTCCATGTTGCAGGTCTGTGGGGGTGGTGGGGTGTAGTGGGTCGTGGGGGTGGCTGTACACCCACTGACACCGATTGCTGTGGACCGTGATGTCTGCCTTTCGGCTGTCGTTGTGCACTGCGGTGGCTGACACGTGGCTGTGGGGTGTGGGGGATGCTCCTCCTTGCTGTGCTGTGGGACTGGGGCCTGGTGTGTGTTGTACTTGGGCTGTCCACCGTCCCACCCACTGCACTTTGTGTTCCTGCCACTTACCTGTTACTTGTCGGTTAGTGCAGCTGTGGTGGACACATGGGTGTGGTGGGTGCTCGTTGTGGCGCTTCTGGCATATTTGGGGACCTGTTGGTGGTTACGTGGCTGGCTTAGTGTACACATGTCCCCACGCATCTTACAGTTGTTCGGTTTGGGCTGTGTGTGGTAGTGTCTGTTGCATGTGTGTGTGATGTGTTGTGTATTGTGTGCTGGACATGGGGGTGTTTGTCCCTGGGAGCTGTGGCATGGTAGTTGCGCATGTGAGTACATAGCGGTGTGCTGGTATACATTAGTTTGTACTTACCAGCCTCCACTCCCCCTGCTAATCCGGCGAGGATCTCCGGATGGATTACGACTCGCACCTTCTCCTCCCACGCTTTGAAGGTCTTAAAGAGCGCGGGATTCCCTCCGCCAGTGACGGCAGCCAGCTCTCTGTTTTTGCCCTCCTTCTTCTTGACCAGGCTCTTTACGTCATTCCAACGTTTGTTTATCTCGGTTCTGTTCCTGGGCAGGGTCCCGACTGCATTGACCTGGTCTACGATCCGGGTCCACATTCTGTTTCTGGTGGCTAGTGGTGTGTGCTGGACCATGTTCCCATAGATTTGTGGGTACACCTTGATGATCTCGTCGACCATGACCGTCAGCTCCATGGGCGTGAACTTGGGCATCCTTTGTGGTGCCATGGTGTTTGTGGTGCTGGTGCGGTGTGTGTTGTGTAATGTGCAGGGGGTTTGTGGTGCCGGTGTTTGGTGGTGGTGGTGGTGGTTGTGATGTGTGCGTTTCTGTGGTGTGCTGCTGTCCTTGCTGTGTCACTGTGTCCTCTCCTCTCCTCTCTGGTTTGCAATGTAGCAAGGGGTTGTGGTCTGTGGGAGTGCTGCTTTTGTACTCACCTATGTGGGTGTGTCCTCATGGTCTGTTGTTTTCAGGTGTGTTGTGTCTGGGGTTCTGGCCTTTGTATTTTTTGTTTGTCCGGGGGGGTGTTTTCGGGATGTGTACTGTGCTTGTGTATTTGTGTGTGCCTTGCTGTGTGGACTTGTTGGCCATGTTGTGTGCTATTGGTTTTGTGTGCGGATTGTTTCTGTGCAGGTTCGTGGGCGCCATGGCTTCTGCCGTGTCGATTCTCATCGGCGTTGTTTGCGCTGGCGGGCGGTATATTTGTTGTTTTCCGCGCTCATGGCGGTGCGATCGTAATTTCACGTGCGGTGTGTCGGCCGTGTGGGCGGGCGGTTTTGTGTTGTCGTGCGTGTTTCCGTCCGTGGCGGGCGGTTTGACTCCGACTCGGACGATGGCGGGCGGTATTTTGTGTGATTTTTCCGCCGATGGCAGTTTTCGGTTTGTGTACTCATAATGGCGTGGTCGGTGTTCAGGCGGTGTGTGCGGGCGGATTTTTGCCGCTTCCATGCCTGGCGGATTTTTTTACGCCGGGTATCGTAATGAGCCCCATAGTTGTTAAAAATATCGTTTTTAGTTAGTGTTATGTATTTTAGTATGTATTTTACATGTATATGCACTATTTTTTGTCTAAGTATTGCATTTGTTTTTTAATATATGTGTTA
The DNA here is from genome assembly GCA_963921515.1 of Calotriton arnoldi. Taxonomy (NCBI): domain Eukaryota; kingdom Metazoa; phylum Chordata; class Amphibia; order Caudata; family Salamandridae; genus Calotriton; species Calotriton arnoldi. The sequence goes on along the minus strand of CAWUFW010029106.1, from coordinate 8,512 downwards.
AATTTTTAGAAGTTATTAATTTTATTTTAATTAAATTTTGCATTTTAGTTCCGTAGCGGGTTGTGGCTTTATAGGGGAAAAGGTTGGGAAGTAATTTAATTATAATAAATTGAATATTAATTTTTATTTATTAGTATTTATTTAATTTTGATTTTATAGTGTTAATTGTGGGAATTAATTTATTATTAATTATTTATTAATTGGTTGTTAATTATTATTAATTAATTGGTAATTATGTTAATTGTGTTATTTTTTTAGGAGCGGGTTGTGGGTTGATAGGGGAGTAGGGTGGGAAGTAATTTAATTTTAATACATTTATTAATATTTTTAATATAATATTTATTTAATTTTATTTATAGTGTTGTGTGAATTCATTTATTAATAATTATTTATATTTTGCTTGTTAATTGTTATTAATTAATTAATTGTTAATTAAATATGTTAATTGTGTCAAGTTTTAAGAAATTGGTGGTGGCATTTATAGAGGAATATGGTGGGAGGTAATTTATTTATAATTAAATAATTATTTGTTAATTAATGCTAATTAAATAATTAAAATTTAAATATGGCAATTGTGTAATTATTTTGATGTGTGAGTTGTGGGGTTTATACTGGTAAATGGTGGGAAGTACATTTTTGTAAATTAATTAATGATTTGTTGTTAATTGATATTCATTTATTAATGTAAAATTAGTTATGCAAATTGTGTAAATATTTTTAGGTGTCTGTTTTGGTGTTTATTGGGGTTGAGGGTGAAAGGTAATTTAGTTTAAATTAATTAATCATTACTTGATCATTAATATTAATGTATTATTTGCTAAATATTTTTGGTAATTGTTAATTTTTTTTGTTTGGGGATTTAGGTTCTATAGCTGTAACGTTTGGTTAGTACATTAATTTTTACCTTTTTAAATGTATTTTGTAATTATTAATAATTGTTTTATTGATAATTAATTGTGTTAATTATGGAGGTACATTTTTTTAAGTTAGATGTGTGTTGTAAATTGTGTGGTGTTATAGGGTAGGAAAAAAATATTACATTTATGTAATAAATATTCATTTCTATTACAAAATATTTATTTGTTTGTTAATTTTTTGATAAATTAAAAATCAATCTTTTTATGTAAACTTTAGATTTTTCTAAATTATAATATGTTTCTATGTTTTGTACATTTTTATATTTTTATATATGTTTTGTTTTTGGCTTTTTTATTATATTTTGTATTGTAGTTGAAATTTTGTTTGTTTTTAAATTTTAATTTTATTTAGTGGGAATAGTAATTTTTACCCCTCCGCTATCCAACACTTTACCTACTGTTGCACTCACTGGAGTGGGAATAGTAATTTTTACCCCTGTGCTATCCAACACTTTCCCTACTGTTGCACTCATTGAAGTGGGAATAGTAAATTATTCCTCTTTGCTATCCAACACTTTCCCTACAGTTGCACTCACTGGAGTGGGAATAGTAATTTTTACCCCTCCGCTATCCAACACTTTCCCTACTGTTGTACTCGTTGGAGTGGGAATAGTAATTTTTATTCCTTCGCTATCCAACACTTTCCCTACTGTTGCACTTGCTGGAGTGGGAATAGTAAATTATTCCCCTCCGCTATCCAACACTTTCCCTACTGTTGCACTCGCTGGAGTGGGAATAGTAATTTTTATCCCTCTGCTATCCAACATTTTCCCTACTGTTGCACTTGCTGGAGTGGGAATAGTAATTTTTTCCCCTCCGCTGTCCAACACTTTCCCTACTGTTGCACTCGCTGGAGTGGGAATTGTAATTTTTTCCCCTACGCTATCCAACACTTTCCCTACTGTTGCACTGAATGTAGTGTAAAATGTAGTTTTAAAATTATTAAATATTAAAAAAAATTAATTTATAATATATATTTTTTTCAAAATCATTTTTATGTTACAGGTGTATGTATATATATATTTATTTATAATTTTTAATATATTTGTAGCATTTTATAATTAATTAAAATTATTATTTATTTATTATTTTTAAGTAAATATATATATATTACATTTTATATATGTATGTTTAATTTATTTTTAAATTACATTTATTAGTTATAATTGTTAGAATTTACAAATAAATCAAAATATTTTTATTAAGTTAAATGTATTATTTAATTTATTTTACATTATTTTTTATACATATAAAAAAAACGATATTCTGTACTTCGATATTTTTAACAACGATATTTTTTTTTCAATATTTTTGTACTTACCATTATGAAGATAGGAGGTCGATATTTTTGACAACGATATTTATGTCCTGATATTTTTGTATCTCGATATTCTGGTACTCGATATTCTGTCAGTGATCCGATGCAGACATACTACTTCCATATCGATGAAGATTAGGAGAGATTGGGTACAGAGTACAAGGTAAGTGTGAGTTGACGCTGCCATGACGTGTTCTGTGTCTTGGAGGTGGTCAGATTCTGTGGGAACCCTCTCATCACAACCCCCCACTAAAAAATCCCAGAACAGAACACAACTGTAAGACGAGTTTCCGAGAATTTTCTTTGTTAACTTTTACAAACTTTGTGAAGTGTAGCAGAGTTTTGAAAAACAATGTTGGGAAATATCCCTCAGCTCCTTCGTTTAGTGAGAGAACTTTTTCACCCCTATATATTTATAGAAAAACCCTTACGCATTACATTATTACAGTAAGTTTTGCCTGCATGTGAAGCTTTCCGAAGGTGATAAAGTTCGCAACATTGTAATTGAGAGGAGTATAAATGTATAGAATATTTGAATGTAATGCCAAATGTATTCACAGTTTTGCCGCCATGAGTGTGCGCATAGGAAGATTCTTAAGGGAAGGGATAGAATTTATATGGACCAGCAAATGTGAGAAGGAATTGAAACGGATAAATGAAGCTTTGGAAGCAGCCCCATGTTTACACAGATTTAACCCCATATGTGGGTGTAGCATTACAGCAGATGGTAGGGCAAAGCATGAGGCCGTGAACACGAGGGCTAGGATCTAATTGAATATTAATAGAGTGGTCATATTCAAGATATCTTGTATTATGGCTGAGGAGACAAAGGAGGGCATAGAAAAAAGATTGAGAAGAAAGAAGATAAGAATGAAGGGGAGATACAAAAGACTGGTATGCTGACCTGAACTTTTATAGGCCCATGGAATTAGTTTTTAAATTGTTGTTTGTGTGTGTTAGGTCGGTGTGTGTGTATGTGGGTCGTTCATCGGGGGTTCTAGACATACCACAAGTCCCAAAAGAAGCTGAAGGAAGGGAGTATTGCACCAGAAAGAATGTGGCTAGAGCTGTGCACACATGTTGTGGAGAGGACATTGACGTCAATGTACTTGTAATAAGGCGGACAAGCCATTGGTCATTTTTTGGCAAATCTCGTGCATCCGCCCTACTATAAATTAGCCCCTAAGTCTTTTGTTAAGAAACAGAACTTTTTCTTCTCCAGCGCCTTGAGACCCTCGCGGGTATGTAGTGCGCTTTATAAATGACATGATTGATTGATTGATTGATTCTCCGCATGTGTTGCCCTTGCCACGTGCTGCCTCTCTACCCTGATTAAGTTTGTTGCACTTCTCTCTCCTCTCCTTCGTTCTCCTTGTCACCTACTAGATCCAACCTGCTGGGTTGTCTCACACTTCCTCTGTCGTTCATCTAGACTCTTCCAATTCCTTTAGGAGGAGCATTTTTGCAAATTTCTTTATAATTGCCATCTTGCACCAAGTCACCCATTATAAAGAAAAGATGTCAGAACTCGACTATTGCGAGTTATTACTATCTAGTTCTGACCTCACAATGTCAGTTGCCAGAGCCAGCAGCCTGGGTGAAAGGCAGGTCACAGAGCATAGTTGTAGCAGCTGTTAAAAGCAACAAAACAGAAAGTAGCTTTTACTTACTTCTGCTCTATTTTAATAGCTTACAATGAGGAGCACAGAGAATATGTTTCTTTTTTGTATACCCTAGATAGAGAAAAGTTAGAATCTTTCTGCATGTTTCTACATATTCCGTGCTGCTGCAGCTTTTTATTTTAACAACTGACAACTGACTTGTATTGAAATGCAACTAATACTGTTTGCAACAAATATGTAACAGGTTTTTGTTGCGTTTAATTATTATTATTATTTTTTTTATTTTTTGTCCTCATTTGCCTCTTAACACCATTCCACTTGCACCTTGTCCTGCCCTTTTTGCTGGAAAAGAAAACACTGCCACCCTCGGATTTAAACGCCCCCTTCTTTAATCACACTTTCTCTATAAGCAGACCTGCTACTTTAGAAAAGAAAAGTGCCAGCAGAGGCGGAGAAGGCTTAATCATTGGACCCCTGATCCGATTCTCTATCTTGTTGCTCACACCATCTCAGCAGGGGTAACCAGAACTCGTGCCTTCTATGTCCCGACATATCCAAGCTGGCTATATGCTTAACAGAAAGTAGCCAATCTTCATATCTGGGAGGAGCCCGGGCCGCCCATTGCTTACAGATCTCTCTGCGTGCCAGTAATATGGCATAGAAAACCAACATTGCATGATTCTTGGTGGTTTTAAGTTGTGGGTCCAAACATCCAAAAATAATCAGCAAAACGCTTACCTTGATACCGATCTTCAGGATACTAGACAAGGCCTTACTCAAGTCATTCCAGAACATCTGGATCTCTGGGCAGTGCAAAAACATATGCACATCGTCTTCTCTCATGCTACTACATTTTGGGCAGGCTACTTCACCTCCTTTTGCAAACTTTGAAAGCCTCTGCGGGGTCCAGTAAGCCCTGTGGATGGTGAAAAGATGATTTCTCCTCAAGTATGCTGGTTTAACTATTTTATACATCATAGACACAGATACTTGCCATTGGTATTCCAGTGAAATCTCCGACAAGCATCTTCCTCAGAACTCCACTGGCAAAGTAAAAGCTCCATCCTCCAGTTCGATCATCAGCCAGTACAACATCGCGATTTTCTTCTTCGCAACAATCCCTTGTGTGAGTCGGTCTTCGAGCTCATTTTGGTCACCTATTATCGTACCAGGAGCTTGATACCAACTCTGTATTTGGAGGTACTTGAATCTTGAGATCTTATGGTCTGTCCTTTGTTTACACATTTCCCAAGTAATCAAGTGTCCTTCATGTATTTTATGCTCCCATCTTGTAATACCAGCCTCACGTAATGGAGTAGCCAACACATCTTTTGTCCATTCTGGAGAACTGGGAGAATCCCAAATGGGGGCGAGTAGGCTAAAGTATGGAAGTTTTGAGACCTTTTTGATCTTGTACCATGTCTCAGGCAGGCCCTCTAAAATTTTTAGCCTAACCCTTTTAAAGTACTTGGGATCCGCATATTTATGTATAAAGCCACATTCACCCCCCTCCTCCTGCCTCGACATCACCGCCAAAATTCTCCCAATCTCTGAGTCTGGGGATCTATTTAACAGCATTTTCCCATTCTTTAGTAAGAATGCCCGAGAATAAAATAGCAGATCTGGTAGTGCTAAGCCTCCTTTCTCCACCCTCCTTCTCAGCTTCTTCCACGCTATCCTTGGGCTTTTGGAGGACCAAATAAAACTGCTAATCTGACTTTGCATCTTTGCTAACCATTCCTTCTTAAAAGGTAGGGGAATTGCATCAAAGAGAAAAGTAAACTTGGGGAGGATTATCATTTTCACCAGGTTGACTCGTCCGAATAAGGTAAGCGGAAGATGAGACCAATTCTTCAATAGGACTCCAACTTCTTTCCTATCTTTTTCAAGTTTGCTTTGGTTAGTTTTGTGATATCTTGGGGGATCTTAACTCCCAGGTATCTCATTTCCCCTCTGCTGGCATCATCCCCTACCTCCATGTTCCAGGCCATGATCTCCGTCTTATCGCTGTTGATATCATAGCCTGAGATCTTCCCAAAGTCTGCTGTTAGGGTCATGACACGGCTCAAGGTATTTTGTAAGTGGGTTGTATAAATTAGTATATCATCTGCATATAAACCTAATTTCTTGCTCCAACCGTTATATTGAAAAGGTAAGGTATCTGGGTCTCTCCTAATTTTCCTGGCTAGGGGTTCGATGTAGAGATTAAATAAGAGTGGAGAAGTGTGGCTCAATGGTTAGAGCGGCAGACCCTGATGCAGAGATCTGGCCCGGGACCAGGGTTCAATTCCCACCTCGGCGGGTCTTGGGCTCAATTTCCTCGGACCTGATAATTCTCGCCTCGGTGCCTATTCTAATCATGGGTCCCACTCTGCAACTCTGGCAATAGCTTGCTTAATCTCCACAACGGCCCCACCAGCGCTGGGATGCCTGCCTTCACCTTGGGGGTGCCCAGGAGTGGACATTTCACAGGGAAAAGCCAGGAAGGGTTCCACAGCGGTATGCGTACAGCGCCAGGACACCCCTTTGGGGGTATAAGTGCACTTTACAAGTACGAATTTCATTTAATTTCAGTGGTGACAGCGGGCAGCCTTGCCTCGTGCCCCTAGTGATCCGTACAGGGTTTGTCAAAGAGCCATTAACCAGTACTCTAGCTTCTGGTGCTGCATCAAAACCTGCCAGGGCTCTGCAAAAGTTTGTCCTGAGGTTTAAAGACTTCGCCACACCTTGTAAGTAAGCCCAGTTAACCCGGTCAAAGGCCTTGGTGGCGTCTAGTGCCACTACCGCAAGTGGGAGCTCATAGGCAGGGGCCAAATCTATGGAACGATCAGCGTGCAAGTCAGCTCCTTCAGTGATCTTCCTCGAATAAAACCTTTTTGATCTTCATGTACGAGCTCAGCCATCACCCCATTGAGTCTATCCGCCATAATTTTTGCAAAGATCTTATAGTCGTAGTTTAGGAGCGATATTGGCCTGTAAGAGTCACAATTTTTAGAGCACTTGCCTGGTTTCAGAATTAGCGTGATGGTGGCATCTTTCCATGATACAGGCATTTCAGCTCCTGTCAAGAACAGTTCATTAAAGATTTCAACTCGGATAGGTGTTAGGGTATTTGCAAGGGCTTTGTACACTTCATGAGGCAGGCCATCCGGTCCAGGAGCTTTCCCTTTCTTGCCTTGTCCTATAGCCTGTTCTACTTCCCTCATATTGATCTCCCCATTCAGCTGTCCACTCCTATCAGACGTAAGGGGTTCAGCCCAGCCTTGCCCTAGCCAAGTCGTCGCCTTTTCTTCTGTAGTTTCCAGCTCTTCCTGATAGACTTTGCTAAAGTAACTGTAAAAGGCTTGCTCAATCCCTTTGTTATCTCCAAGTAGGGCCCCCGTCTGTTCATATTTGACCTGTTTTATCCTATTCCTCACCTGCTCATTTTTGGCTTTCCATGCCAGCAGCTTGCTGCATCCCTCACCATATTCAAAATGGGCAAACCGACTAACCTCCCACCTCTTTTTGACCCTATCTTGATGCGTTTAATTTTGTGTAGAGGTTTTATTTTTATTCTTCATGATTGCAAACATGCTTGCTCTTTAATATGAAAAGGCGACGCACCTAGATGCCTATTTATGAGCCAGTTTGAAGTTGCTCTTGCACCACGCAATGTGGTGCAAGAACGATGCAAACCTTATATGTGATTTATGAAGCCACGGAAGGCCACTTGGTTTTTGATGCATTCCCATATTTACCAGAACTGGTAAACCTGCTAATGCGCCAAAAGATACGCCACCCAGGAGAGGCGTAACAAGGAGAAATATCCTTATTTCTCCTTTTTACTCCCTCTTTCTATGTGTGCTGCATTCTGCAGCACATATAGATGGAGGAAGTTGCCTCCCAGGGTTGTTTTTGTGCAGGAAAGTACCCCTTCCTGCACAAAAATAATCCTGCATGCAACACAGGCATACTTGCACCATGGTGAAAGGGTGTCTGCGCTTGCGTTAGGCAGCCAAAATGGCACCAGCGCAGGGGAAAAGGCAGGAATGCACCATATACTTTTAAATATGGCACATTCCTGCTCTTTACCTGTCACACAGTGCAGCGCAGCAAGGTGACTGCGTGACTTTTTCATAAATCTACCTCCAAGGTTTTAAGTGGTTTGTGAGAAAGGTGATGGTGTGACCATGTATTATATGGGATAAAGTAGCCCCTGACGTACATGAAAAGGGAATTGCAAGTCACCTCAGAGTTCCATAACCTTAAAAAGGAACTCAGCCATTCTGTTATATGGTCATGGAACTCCTCAGTGAGTTGCAATATCCTTGTAAGGTATGGTAGAGGGTACTTTATCCCTTACATAATGAATGGAATTGATGATAAGAAGAAGGCAGCAATCACACATGAATGAAAATTATTTGAAAGGTGTGCTCATAGCCTAAAACAAGCATCCTGGGGCTAAGGCAGACAAAAATAAAACATAAATCAAAACAGCCTGGTTTTAATTTTTTTTCCTGCAATGAGAATGCTTTCTAATTTTACGAATCTCAGGAGAGACAGTGTTTGAGTGTTCAACCATAACAACCTAAAAGGACTGGCCACCTACTGGCCCTTCTAAAAAGTGGAACTTGAAGAAGGTTCACAGATGCTGAGCATAAACATTTGTAAGA
>CAWUFW010029105.1:0-19779 GCA_963921515.1 Calotriton arnoldi | reverse complement strand
CCCCAGTACGACCCCCTACACTACACAAACACCACTGCACTACCCTAAACCCTAAAACACTACCCCCAGAACGACCCCCTACACTACCCAAACACCACTGCACTACCCTAAACCCAAAAACACTACCCCCAACAGGACCCCCTACACTACACAAACACCACTGCACTATCCTAAACCCTAAAACACTACCCCCAGCACGACCCCCTACACTACCCAAACACCACTGCACTGCCCTAAACCCTAAAACACTACCCCCAGCATGACCCCCTATACTACCCAAACACCACTGCACTACCCTAAACCCTAAAACACTACCCCCAGCATGACCCCCTATAGTACACAAACACTACTGCACTACACTAAACCCTAAATATACCCCCAACACGACCCCTACACTACACAAACACCACTGCACTACCGCTAAACCCTAAAACACTACCCACAGCACGACCCCTACACTACCCAAACACAACTGCACTACCCTAAACCCTAAAACACGACCCCCTACACTACCCAAACACCACTGCACTACCCTAAACCCTACAACACTACCCCCAGCATGACCCCTATACTACACAAACACCACTGCACTACCCAAAACCCTAAAACACTACCCCCTACACTACACAAACACCACTGCACTACCCTAAACCCTAACACACTACCCCCAGCACGACCCCCTACACTACCCAAACACCACTGCACTACCCTCAACCCTAAAACACTACCCCCAGCAGTACTCCCTACAATACCCAAACACCACTGCACTACCCTAAACCCTAAAACACTACCCCAAGCACCACCCCCTACGCTACCCAAACACCACTGCACTACCCTAAATCCTAAAATACTACCCCCAGCACCACCCCCTACACTCCCCAAACACCAGTGCGCTACCCTAAACCCTAATACACTACCCCCAGCACGACCCCCTACACTACACTAACACCACTGCACTACCCTAAACCCTAAAACACTACCCCCTACACTACACAAACACCACTGCACTACCCTAAACCCCAAACACTACCCCCAGCATGACCCCCTACACTACACAAACATCACTGCCCTAAACCCTTAAACACTACCCCCAGCACTACAACCTACACTACCCAAACACCACTGCACTACCCTAATCCCTAAACCACTACTCCCAGCACAACCCCCTACACTACACAAACACCACTGCGCTACCCAAACCCTAAAACACTACCCCCAGCATGACTCCCTACACTACCCAAACACCACTGCGCTACTCCTAAACCCTAAAACACTACCCCCAGCACTGACCACTTACACTACACAAACACCACTGCACTACCCTAAACCCTAAAACACTACCCCCAGCACGACCCCCTACACTACACAAACACCACTGCACTACCCAAAACCCTAAAACACTACCCCCTACACTACACAAACACCACTGCACCACCCTAAACCCTAACACACTACCCCCAGCACGACCCCCTACACTACCCAAACACCACTGCACTACCTCAACCCTAAAACACTACCCCCAGCAGTACTCCCTACACTACCCAAACACCACTGCACTACCCTAAACCCTAAAACACTACCCCAAGCACCACCCCTACGCTACCCAAACACCACTGCACTACCCTAAATCCTAAAATACTACCCCCAGCACCACCCCCTACACTCCCAAACACCAGTGCGCTACCCTAAACCCTAATACACTACCCCCAGCACGACCCCCTACACTACACAAACACCACTGCGCTACCCTAAACCCTAAATCTACCCCCAGCATGACCCGCTACAATACCCAAACACCACTGCACTACCCTAATCCCTAAATCTACCCCCAGCACGACCCCCTATACTACACAAACACCACTGCACTACCCTAAACCCTAAAACACTACCCCAGCACGACCCCCTACACTACCCAAACACCACTGCACTACCCTAAACCCTAAAACACTACCCCCGGCACGGCCCCCTAGATTACACAAACACCACTGCGCTACCCTAAACCCTAAAACACTACCCCTTGCAGGACCCCCTCCACTACACAAACACCACTGCACTACCCTAAACCCTAAAACACTACCCCCAGCACGACCCCCTACACTACACAAACACCACTGCGCTACCCTAAACCCTAAAACACTACCCCCAGCACGACCCCCTACACAACCCAAACACCACTGTGCTACCCTAAACCCTAATACACTACTCCCTGCACGACCCCCTCACACTACACAAACACCACTGCACTACCCTAAACCCTAAAACACTACCCCCAGCACGACCCCCTACACTACACAAACACCACTGCACTACCCAAAACCCTAAAACACTACCCCCTACACTACACAAACACCACTGCACTACCCTAATCCCTAAACCTACCCCCAGCATGACCCCCTATACTACACAAACACCACTGCACTACCCTAAACCCTAAAACACTACCCCCAGCATGACCCCCTACACTACCCAAACACCACTGCGCTACCCTAAACCCTAAAACACTACCCCCAGCATGACCCCTCACACTACCCAAACACCACTGCACTACCCTAAACCCTAAAACACTACCCCCAGCATGACCCCCTACACTACCCAAACACCACTGCGCTACCCTAAACCCTAAAACACTACCCCCAGCATGACCCCCTACACTACCCAAACACCACTGCACTACCCTAAACCCTAAAACACTACCCCCAGAACGGCCCCCTAGATTACACAAACACCACTGCACTACCCTAAACCCTAAAACACTAACCCCAGCATGACCCCCTACACTACACAAACACCACTGCGCTACCCTAAACCCTAAAACACTACCCCCAGCACGACCCCCTACACAACCCAAACACCACTGTGCTACCCTAAAACCTAATACACAACCCCCAGCACGACCCCCTACACTACACAAACACCACTGCGCTACCCTAAACCCTAAATCTACCCCCAGCATGACCCGCTACAATACCCAAACACCACTGCACTACCCTAATCCCTAAATCTACCCCCAGCACGACCCCCTATACTACTCAAACACCACTGCACTACCCTAAACCCTAAAACACTACCCCCAGCATGACCCCTACACTACCCAAACACCACTGCACTACCCTAAACCCTAAAACACTACCCCCAGCACGACCCCCTACACTACCCGAACACCACTGTACTACCCTAAATCTACCCCAGCACGACCCCCTACACTACACAAACACCACTGCACTACCCTAAACCCTAAAACACTACCCCCAGCACGACCCCTACACTCACACAAACACCACTGCACTACCCTAAACCCTAAATCTACCCCCAGCACGACCCCTACACTACACAAACACCACTGCACTACCCTAAACCCTAAAACACTACCCCCAGAACGACCCCCTACACTACCCAAACACCACTGCACTACCCTAAACCCAAAAACACTACCCCCAACAGGACCCCCTACACTACACAAACACCACTGCACTATCCTAAACCCTAAAACACTACCCCCAGCACGACCCCCTACACTACCCAAACACCACTGCACTGCCCTAAACCCTAAAACACTACCCCCAGCATGATCCCCGACACTACCCAAATACCACTGCACTACCCTAAACCCTAAAACACTACCCCCAGCATGACCCACTATAGTACACAAACACCACTGCACTACACTAAACCCTAAATGCTACCCCCAACACGACCCCCTACACTACACAAACACCACTGCACTACCGTAAACCCTAAAACACTACCCACAGCACGACCCCCTACACTACCCAAACACAACTGCACTACCCTAAACCCTAAAACACGACCCCCTACACTACCCAAACACCACTGCACTACCCTAAACCCTACAACACTACCCCCAGCATGACCCCTATACTACACAAACACCACTGCACTACCCTAAACCCTAAAACACTACCCCCTACACTCACACAAACACCACTGCACTACCCTAAACCCCAAACACTACCCCCAGCATGACCCCCTACACTACACAAACACCACTGCCTCTAAACCCTTAAACACTACCCCCAGCACTACAACCTACACTACCCAAACACCACTGCACTACCCTAAACCCTAAACCAATACTCCCAGCACAACCCCCTACACTACACAAACACCACTGCGCTACCCAAAACCCTAAAACACTACCCCCAGCATGACCCCCTACACTACCCAAACACCACTGCGCTACCCTAAACCCTAAAACACTACCCCCTGCAGGACCCCCTCCACTACACAAACACCACTGCACTACCCTAACCCTAAAACACTACCCCCAGCACGACCCCCTACACTACACAAACACCACTGCGCTACCCTAAACCCTAAAACACTACCCCCAGCACGACCCCTACACAACCCAAACACCACTGTGCTACCCTAAACCCTAATACACTACCCCCAGCACGACCCCCTACACTACACAAACACCACTGCGCTACCCTAAACCCTAAAACACTACCCCCAGCATGACCCGCTACAATACCCAAACACCACTGCACTACCCTAATCCCTAAATCTACCCCCAGCACGACCCCCTATACTACTCAAACACCACTGCACTACCCTAAACCCTAAAACACTACCCCCAGCATGACCCCCTACACTACCCAAATACCACTGCACTACCCTAAACCCTAAAACACTACCCCCAGCACGACCCCCTACACTACCCGAACACCACTGCACTACTCCCTAAATCTACCCCCAGCACGACCCCCTACACTCACACAAACACCACTGCACTACCCTAAACCCTAAAACACTACCCCCAGCACGACCCCCTACACTACACAAACACCACTGCACTACCCTAAACCCTAAATCTACCCCCAGTACGACCCCCTACACTACACAAACACCACTGCACTACCCTAAACCCTAAAACACTACCCCCAGAACGACCCCCTACACTACCCAAACACCACTGCACTACCCTAAACCCAAAAACACTACCCCCAACATGACCCCCTACACTACACAAACACCACTGCACTATCCTAAACCCTAAAACACTACCCCCAGCACGACCCCCTACACTACCCAAACACCACTGCACTGCCCTAAACCCTAAAACACTACCCCCAGCATGACCCCTATACTACCCAAACACCACTGCACTACCCTAAACCCTAAAACACTACCCCCAGCATGACCCACTATAGTACACAAACACTACTGCACTACACTAAACCCTAAATGTACCCCCAACACGACCCCCTACACTACAAAACACCACTGCACTACCGTAAACCCTAAAACACTACCCACAGCACGACCCCCTACACTACCCAAACACAACTGCACTACCCTAAACCCTAAAACACGACCCCCTACACTACCCAAACACCACTGCACTACCCTAAACCCTACAACACTACCCCCAGCATGACCCCTATACTACACAAACACCACTGCACTACCCTAAACCCTAAAACACTACCCCCTACACTACACAAACACCACTGCACTACCCTAAACCCCAAACACTACCCCCAGCATGACCCCCTACACTACACAAACACCACTGCCCTAAACCCTTAAACACTACCCCCAGCACTACAACCTACACTACCCAAACACCACTGCACTACCCTAATCCCTAAACCACTACTCCCAGCACAACCCCCTACACTACACAAACACCACTGCGCTACCCAAAACCCTAAAACACTACCCCCAGCATGACCCCCTACACTACCCAAACACCACTGCGCTACCCTAAACCCTAAAACACTACCCCCAGCACGACCACTTACACTACACAAACACCACTGCACTACCCTAAACCCTAAAACACTACCCCCAGCACGACCCCCTACACTACACAAACACCACTGCACTACCCAAAACCCTAAAACACTACCCCCTACACTACACAAACACCACTGCACTACCCTAAACCCTAACACACTACCCCCAGCACGACCCCCTACACTACCCAAACACCACTGCACTACCCTCAACCCTAAAACACTACCCCCAGCAGTACTCCCTACAATACCCAAACACCACTGCACTACCCTAAACCCTAAAACACTACCCCAAGCACCACCCCCTACGCTACCCAAACACCACTGCACTACCCTAAATCCTAAAATACTACCCCCAGCACCACCCCCTACACTCCCCAAACACCAGTGCGCTACCCTAAACCCTAATACACTACCCCCAGCACGACCCCCTACACTACACAAACACCACTGCGCTACCCTAAACCCTAAATCTACCCCCAGCATGACCCGCTACAATACCCAAACACCACTGCACTACCCTAATCCCTAAATCTACCCCCAGCACGACCCCCTATACTACACAAACACCACTGCACTACCCTAAACCCTAAAACACTACCCCCAGCATGACCCCCTACACTACCCAAACACCACTGCACTACCCTAAACCCTAAAACACTACCCCCGGCACGGCCCCCTAGATTACACAAACACCACTGCGCTACCCTAAACCCTAAAACACTACCCCCTGCAGGACCCCCTCCACTACACAAACACCACTGCACTACCCTAAACCCTAAAACACTACCCCCAGCACGACCCCCTACACTACACAAACACCACTGCGCTACCCTAAACCCTAAAACACTACCCCCAGCACGACCCCCTACACAACCCAAACACCACTGTGCTACCCTAAACCCTAAAACACTACCCCCAGCACGACCCCCTCACACTACACAAACACCACTGCACTACCCTAAACCCTAAAACACTACCCCCAGCACGACCCCCTACACTACACAAACACCACTGCACTACCCAAAACCCTAAAACACTACCCCCTACACTACACAAACACCACTGCACTACCCTAATCCCTAAATCTACCCCCAGCACGACCCCCTATACTACACAAACACCACTGCACTACCCTAAACCCTAAAACACTACCCCCAGCATGACCCCCTACACTACCCAAACACCACTGCGCTACCCTAAACCCTAAAACACTACCCCCAGCATGACCCCCTACACTACCCAAACACCACTGCACTACCCTAAACCCTAAAACACTACCCCCAGCATGACCCCCTACACTACCCAAACACCACTGCGCTACCCTAAACCCTAAAACACTACCCCCAGCATGACCCCCTACACTACCCAAACACCACTGCACTACCCTAAACCCTAAAACACTACCCCCAGAACGGCCCCCTAGATTACACAAACACCACTGCACTACCCTAAACCCTAAAACACTACCCCCAGCATGACCCCCTACACTACACAAACACCACTGCGCTACCCTAAACCCTAAAACACTACCCCCAGCACGACCCCCTACACAACCCAAACACCACTGTGCTACCCTAAACCCTAATACACTACCCCCAGCACGACCCCCTACACTACACAAACACCACTGCGCTACCCTAAACCCTAAATCTACCCCCAGCATGACCCGCTACAATACCCAAACACCACTGCACTACCCTAATCCCTAAATCTACCCCCAGCACGACCCCCTATACTACTCAAACACCACTGCACTACCCTAAACCCTAAAACACTACCCCCAGCATGACCCCCTACACTACCCAAACACCACTGCACTACCCTAAACCCTAAAACACTACCCCCAGCACGACCCCCTACACTACCCGAACACCACTGCACTACCCTAAATCTACCCCAGCACGACCCCCTACACTACACAAACACCACTGCACTACCCTAAACCCTAAAACACTACCCCCAGCACGACCCCCTACACTACACAAACACCACTGCACTACCCTAAACCCTAAATCTACCCCCAGTACGACCCCCTACACTACACAAACACCACTGCACTACCCTAAACCCTAAAACACTACCCCCAGAACGACCCCCTACACTACCCAAACACCACTGCACTACCCTAAACCCAAAAACACTACCCCCAACAGGACCCCCTACACTACACAAACACCACTGCACTATCCTAAACCCTAAAACACTACCCCCAGCACGACCCCCTACACTACCCAAACACCACTGCACTGCCCTAAACCCTAAAACACTACCCCCAGCATGACCCCCTATACTACCCAAACACCACTGCACTACCCTAAACCCTAAAACACTACCCCCAGCATGACCCACTATAGTACACAAACACTACTGCACTACACTAAACCCTAAATGTACCCCCAACACGACCCCCTACACTACAAAACACCACTGCACTACCGTAAACCCTAAAACACTACCCACAGCACGACCCCCTACACTACCCAAACACAACTGCACTACCCTAAACCCTAAAACACGACCCCCTACACTACCCAAACACCACTGCACTACCCTAAACCCTACAACACTACCCCCAGCATGACCCCTATACTACACAAACACCACTGCACTACCCTAAACCCTAAAACACTACCCCCTACACTACACAAACACCACTGCACTACCCTAAACCCCAAACACTACCCCCAGCATGACCCCCTACACTACACAAACACCACTGCCCTAAACCCTTAAACACTACCCCCAGCACTACAACCTACACTACCCAAACACCACTGCACTACCCTAAACCCTAAACCACTACTCCCAGCACAACCCCCTACACTACACAAACACCACTGCGCTACCCAAAACCCTAAAACACTACCCCCAGCATGACCCCCTACACTACCCAAACACCACTGCGCTACCCTAAACCCTAAAACACTACCCCCAGCACGACCACTTACACTACACAAACACCACTGCACTACCCTAAACCCTAAAACACTACCCCCAGCACGACCCCCTACACTACACAAACACCACTGCACTACCCAAAACTCTAAAACACTACCCCCTACACTACACAAACACCACTGCACTACCCTAAACCCTAACACACTACCCCCAGCACGACCCCCTACACTACCCAAACACCACTGCACTACCCTCAACCCTAAAACACTACCCCCAGCAGTACTCCCTACAATACCCAAACACCACTGCACTACCCTAAACCCTAAAACACTACCCCAAGCACCACCCCCTACGCTACCCAAACACCACTGCACTACCCTAAATCCTAAAATACTACCCCCAGCACCACCCCCTACACTCCCCAAACACCAGTGCGCTACCCTAAACCCTAAAACACTACCCCCAGCACGACCCCCTACACTACCCAAACACCACTGCGCTACCCTAAACCCTAAATCTACCCCCAGCATGACCCGCTACAATACCCAAACACCACTGCACTACCCTAATCCCTAAATCTACCCCCAGCACGCACCCCCTATACTACACAAACACCACTGCACTACCCTAAACCCTAAAACACTACCCCCAGCATGACCCCCTACACTACCCAAACACTACTGCACTACCCTAAACCCTAAAACACTACCCCCAGCACGGCCCCCTAGATTACACAAACACCACTGCGCTACCCTAAACCCTAAAACACTACCCCCTGCAGGACCCCCTCCACTACACAAACACCACTGCACTACCCTAAACCCTAAAACACTACCCCCAGCACGACCCCCTACACTACACAAACACCACTGCGCTACCCTAAACCCTAAAACACTACCACCTGCACGACCCCCTACACAACCCAAACACCACTGTGCTACCCTAAACCCTAATACACTACCCCCAGCACGACCCCCTACACTAGACAAACACCACTGCGCTACCCTAAACCCTAAATCTACCCCCAGCATGACCCGCTAAAATACCCAAACACCACTGCACTACCCTAATCCGTAAATCTACCCCCAGCACGACCCCCTATACTACTCAAACACCACTGCACTACCCTAAACCCTAAAACACTACCCCCAGCACGACCCCCTACACTACCCAAACACCACTGCACTACCCTAAACCCTAAAACACTACCCCCAGCACGACCCCCTACACTACCCGAACACTACTGCACTACCCTAAACCCTAAATCTACCCCAGCATGACCCCCTACACTACACAAACACCACTGCACTACCCTAAACCCTAAAACACTACCCCCAGCACGACCCCCTACACTACACAAACACCACTGCACTACCCTAAACCCTAAATCTACCCCCAGTACGACCCCTACACTACACAAACACCACTGCACTACCCTAAACCCTAAAACACTACCCCCAGAACGACCCCCTACACTACCCAAACACCACTGCACAACCCTAAACCCAAAAACACTACCCCCAACATGACCCCCTACACTACACAAACACCACTGCACTATCCTAAACCCTAAAACACTACCCCCAGCACGAGCCCCTACACTACCCAAACACCACTGCACTGCCCTAAACCCTAAAACACTACCCCCAGCATGACCCCCTATACTACCTAAACACCACTGCCCTAAACCCTAAAACACTATCCACAGCATGACCCACTATAGTACACAAACACTACTGCACTTCACTAAACCCTAAATGTACCCCCAACACGACCCCCTACACTACAAAACACCACTGCACTACCGTAAACCCTAAAACACTACCCCCAGCATGACCCTTATACTACACAAA
Organism: Calotriton arnoldi; assembly: GCA_963921515.1. NCBI lineage: Eukaryota > Metazoa > Chordata > Amphibia > Caudata > Salamandridae > Calotriton > Calotriton arnoldi. The sequence goes on along the minus strand of CAWUFW010029105.1, from coordinate 9,263 downwards.
CACCACTGCACTACCCTAAACCCTAAAACACTACCCCCTACACTACACAAACACCACTGCACTACCCTAAACCCCAAAACACTACCCCCAGCATGACCCCCTACACTACCCAAACACTACTGCACTACCCTAAACCCTAAAACACTACCCCCGGCACGGCCCCCTAGATTACACAAACACCACTGCGCTACCCTAAACCCTAAAACACTACCCCCTGCAGGACCCCCTCCACTACACAAACACCACTGCACTACCCTAAACCCTAAAACACTACCCCCAGCACGACCCCCTACACTACACAAACACCACTGCGCTACCCTAAACCCTAAAACACTACCACCTGCACGACCCCCTACACAACCCAAACACCACTGTGCTACCCTAAACCCTAATACACTACCCCCAGCATGACCCCCTACACTACACAAACACCACTGCGCTACCCTAAACCCTAAATCTACCCCCAGCATGACCCGCTACAATACCCAAACACCACTGCACTACCCTAATCCCTAAATCTACCCCAGCACGACCCCCTATACTACTCAAACACCACTGCACTACCCTAAACCCTAAAACACTACCCCCAGCATGACCCCCTACACTACCCAAACACCACTGCACTACCCTAAACCCTAAAACACTACCCCCAGCACGACCCCCTACACTACCCGAACACCACTGCACTACCCTAAACCCTAAATCTACCCCAGCACGACCCCCTACACTACACAAACACCACTGCACTACCCTAAACCCTAAAACACTACCCCCAGCACGACCCCCTACACTACACAAACACCACTGCACTACCCTAAACCCTAAATCTATCCCCAGTACGACCCCCTACACTACACAAACACCACTGCACTACCCAAAATCCTAAAACACTACCCCCAGAATGACCCCCTACACTACCCAAACACCACTGCACTATCCTAAACCCTAAAACAGTACCCCCAGCACGACCCCCTACACTACACAAACACCACTGCACTACCCTAAACCCTAAATCTATCCCCAGTACGACCCCCTACACTACACAAATACCACTGCACTACCCTAAACCCTAAAACACTACCCCCAGAACGACCCCCTACACTACCCAAACACCACTGCACTACCCTAAACCCAAAAACACTACCCCCAACATGACCCCCTACACTACACAAACACCACTGCACTATCCTAAACCCTAAAACACTACCCCCAGCACGACTCCCTACACTACCCAAACACCACTGCACTGCCCTAAACCCTAAAACACTACCCCCAGCATGACCCCCTATACTACCCAAACACCACTGCACTACCCTAAACCCTAAAACACTATCCCCAGCATGACCCACTATAGTACACAAACACTACTGCACTACACTAAACCCTAAATGTACCCCCAACACGACCCCCTACACTACAAAACACCACTGCACTACCGTAAACCCTAAAACACTACCCCCAGCATGACCCTTATACTACACAAACACCACTGCACTACCCTAAACCCTAAAACACTACCCCCTACACTACACAAACACCACTGCACTACCCTAAACCCCAAAACACTACCCCCAGCATGACCCCCTACACTACACAAACACCACTGCACTACCCTAAACCCTTAAACACTACCCCCAGCACCACACCCTACACTACCCAAACACCACTGCACTACCCTAAACCCTAAAACACTACCCCAGCACTACAACCTACAGTAACCAAACACCACTGCACTACCCTAAACCACTACTCCCACCACGTCCCCCTACACTACACAAACACCACTGCACTACCCTAAACTCTAAAACACTACCCCCAGCATGACCCCCTACACTACCCAAACACCACTGCACTACCCTAAACCCTAAAACACTACCCCCAGCACGACCCCCTACACTACACAAACACCACTGCACTACCCGAAACCCTAAATCTACCCCCAGCACTACCCCCTACACTACACACACACCACTGCGCTACCCTAAACCCTAAAACACTACCCCCAGCACATCCCCCTATACTACCCAAACACCACTGCGCTAACCTAAACCCTAAAACACTACCCCCAGCACTACCCCCTACACTACCCAAACACCACTGCACTACCCTAAACCCTAAAACACTACTCCCTACACGACACAAACACCATGGCACTACCCTAAACCCAAAACACAACCCCCAGCATGACCCCCTACACTACACAAACACCACTGCACTACCCTAAACCCTAAAACACTACCCCCAGCACCACACCCTACACTAGACAAACACCACTGCACTACCCTAAACCCTAAAACACTACCCCCTACACTACACAAACACCACTGCACTACCCTAAACCCTAAAACACTACCCCCAGCATGACCCCCTACACTACACAAACACCACTGCACTACCCTAAACCCTTAAACACTACCCCCAGCACCACACCCTACACTACCCAAACACCACTGCACTACCCTAAACCCTAAAACACTACCCCAGCACTACAACCTACAGTACCCAAACACCACTGCACTACCCTAAACCACTACTCCCACCACGTCCCCCTACACTACACAAACACCACTGCACTACCCTAAACTCTAAAACACTACCCCCAGCACGATGCCCTACACTACCCAACCACCACTGCGCTACCCTAAACTCTAAAACACTACCCACAGCATGACCCCCTACACTACACAAACACCACTACACTACCCTAAACCCTAAAACACTACCCCCAGCACGACCCCCTACACTACACAAACACCACTGCACTACCCGAAACCCTAAATCTACCCCCCCAGCACTACCCCCTACACTACAGACACACCACTGCGCTACCCTAAACCCTAAAACACTACCCCCAGCACATCCCCCTATACTACCCAAACACCACTGTGCTAACCTAAACCCTAAAACACTACCCCCAGCACTACCCCCTACACTACCCAAACACCACTGCACTACCCTAAACCCTAAATCTACCCCAGCACGACCCCCTACACTACACAAACACCACTGCACTACCCTAAACCCTAAAAAACTACCCCCAGCACGACCCCCTACACTACACAAACACAACTGCACTACCCTAAACCCTAAAACACTACCCCAAGCATGACCCCCTGCACTACACAAATACCACTGCACTACCCTAAACGCTAAAACACTACCCCCAGCACGACCGACTACACTACACAAACACCACTGCACTACCCTAAACCCTAAAACACTACCCCCAGCATGACCCCCTACACTACACAACCACCACTGCACTACCCTAAACCCTAAAACACTACCCCAACAAGACCCCCTACACTACCCAAACACCACTGCACTACCCTAAACACTAAAACACTACCCCAGCACTTCCCCCTACACTACCCAAACACCACTGCACTACCCTAAACCCTAAAACACGACCCACTACACTACAAAAACACCACTGCACTACCCTAAACCCTAAAACACTACCCCCATCATGACCCCCTACACTACACGAACACCACTGCACTACCCTAAACCCTTAAACACTACCCCCTACACTACACAAACACCACTGCACTACCCTAAACCCTAAAACACTACCCCCAGCAGGACCCCTACACTACCCAAACACCACTGCACTACCCTAAACCCTAAAACACTACCCCCAGCAGGACCCCCTACACTACCCAAACACCACTGCACTACCCTAAACCCTAAAACACTACCCCCAGCACGACCCCCTACACTACCCAAACACCACGGCACTACCCTAAACCCTAAAACACTACCCCCAGCACGACCCCCTACACTACACAAACACCACTGCACTACCCTAAACCCTAAAACACTACCCCCTGCACGACCCCCTACACTACACTAACACCACTGCACTACCCTAAACTCTAAAACACTTGCCCCAGCACGACCCCCTATACTACACAAACACCACTGCACTACCCTAAACCCTAAAACACTACCCCCAGCACGACCCCCTACACTACACAAACACCACTGCACTACCCTAAACCCTAAAACACTACCCCCAGCATGACCCCCTACACTACCCAAACACCACTGCACTACTCCTAAACCCTAAAACACTACCCCCAGCATGACCCCCTATACTACCCAAAAACCACTGCACTACCCTAAACCATAAAACACTACCCCAGCATGACCCCCTACACTACACAAACACCACTGCACTACCCGAAACCCTAAAACACTACCCCCAGCACAACTCCCTACACTATACAAACACCACTGCACTACCCTAAACCCTGAAACACTACCCCCAGAATGACCCCCTACACTACCCAAAGACCACCACACTACCCTAAACCCTAAAACACTACCCCCAGCACGACCCCCTACACTATACAAACACCACTGCACTACCCTAAACCCTAAATCTACCCCCAACACAACCCCTACACTACACAAAAACCACTGCACTACCCTAAACCCTAAAACACTATCCCCAGCACTACCCCCTACACTACACAAACACCACTGCACTACCCTAAACCCTAAAACACTACCCCCAGCACTACCCCCTATACTACACAAACACCACTGCACTACCCTAAACCCTAAAACACTACCCCAGCACGACCCCCTACACTACCCAAACACCACTGCACTACCCTAAACCGTAAAAAAGTAACCCCCACCCCATGCCCAATCCCCCTTACCTCTCACTCCTTGTGGTTCCTCTCTTCTCGTGGTTCCTGCTTCACATCGTCTCTGAGTGGCGGTGCACGCCGCTGTGAGGAAACGGAACAACCTCTGTTTCCTTACAACGACGTGATCGCCTACATTTTTAGAACGCATGGCAATTTACTATACATACCTTTACAACGAAATTCGTTGTAAAGGCATGCGGGGTAAATGACCATGCGTTCTAAAAAAAATTGTAGTAATGCATGCGTTGTAATGGTATCGCGAAGTAAAAAAGTCATTGTAACGGCTGTTTACCGATCGAAGTTGGCCCCTGTTCTTCAGTGAGTCGTTTATTTGATAAATTCGGAGGAAGGAATGTGTTTTTTTTACCGAAAAGTGCATTCCCGGCTGCTGTATTGTGAAAGTGTCCTCGTGGCCTGGTTTCACTTCCGGTGAGAGAGTGGAAGAGTCTGTTTGGATCTAAAGGAGTTCTGTTGTTTGATGGGGCCGGCGCGACACGTCATCTGAAGACACAGCTAATGGAAAGCGTCCTCCCCGAAGTGTAGAGCAGTGCCATGAGAGGTCAACGAGTGTGCGTCCCACCTCAGTATGACCGTACCGCGTGACCCATGTGCCGCCTCCAGGGTACGGGAGGCAGAAGCGGCATCCATCGCAGGTCCACTTGAAGACCGTTGTAGCACTAATTCTACATTTTGGAACTAGGGCATTTTAACCTCGTTGTTCCTGCCAGATACAAAGAGAAGATCCTGTGTTATTCAGTGCCCTCGTTACCTTTTTTGTGGGTAGTGGTGCTTGTCACTTCGCTGCCCCGCTGGTGCACACGACTGGGCTCCCACCTCGTGTGCCATCTGCAGGGCCTCTGCCTCGGATCACTGGTTTCAGTTTCTGGAGTGGCAACATAAACAGTTGCTCCCAAAGGACTAGCCTGAACACTTAGGTGAATATCCCCTGCACCAGCATTCCACAGAAATTCTTTCCTAGCTTCTCCCACGCCGACGAGGACGTCATAATAGCACGGCTCCGCTCGCGACACCGTATGACGTCATCGGAGCCATAACAGGACCTCGTCGGCGTGCTGACGTCAGTTCCACCCATTTTTTCCGTGCCACCAAGGCAAACAGGCGGACCGACACATTTTCACATGTATACATAGTATACTAATATATATATATGTATATACAAATGCATAACCAATAAAGGCATAAAGAAATAGCAACAGATCAAGCATTTCTCACTATTAAAACATAAGCATGATTAGGACATATTAAAAACATTCATGCCAAACAGTAAAAGCATCTTTTGGTAGAAACAGGTGGACAACGGGGAGGTGGGTGGACAGTGAGGAATCCACAGGCAGATACTGTATCCACCAGAAAAGCTTTACCAAAGGTAAGTAACTTGTTCTTCCGATGGATACTTCTGCCTGTGGATTCCTCACCTTTGAATAGAATCCCCAAGCCGTACCTCACCCAGAGGAGGGTGTCCACCTGACTAGACCAAAAATCTTGCAAAACAGATCGAGCAAAATGGTTATCCCTCCTAACCTCCGAATCCAATAAAATCGAATAATTTTTCGTCGAAATTATATTGAAAATAATACTTTAAAAATACTTTTATTAATAAATTTAGACAAACACTTAAAGAAAAACTTTTATTTATAATTAATTTAAAGATATTTCATACTTTACAAATTACGCCGAAGTCGCGACCCCAGCGCGACTTTTCAAAATGGCTACCGGAATGCGCGCAGTCATTGTGTAGCGTGCGCAAAGGGTGCGCGACTTCTGTATAATATTAAAAAAAAAAAATGAATATAGTTTTCCTAATTAAAAATTATTCACAATTTTTTTTAAATATATATATTTGTATATATATATATAAAATAAAAAAACCATAGGATTGAGGTACATTAGACTTCACAAATTTTCATTTAAAAACCTTTGAAATTCACTGAAAAACCATAGGTTTCAGGCACGTTATAGTTAGAAATTAGCATTTAAAAACCATAGAAATTCACTGAAAAAACCATAAGTTTCAGGAACGTTATAGTTAGTTGGACATTTCACTCGTACAAAACCATAGAAATTTCGGTGTTATAGTTAGTTCAGCTAACTATAACTCACGCCCCCGCAATGCACTGCTGATGACGTCACATATTACATCATTCATGACATGGTCAGTGACATCACTGATGACATCTCAAATGACATCACTGATGACATCACTGATGACATCATCCACGTGAAAATCTGATGCACCTCCTCACACCTGAATATAACCTTTGATACACCCACTCTAAAATACAGACTACCATTTTCGAAAAAATAGACACATCAATACCAGTTACTAAATACGCACTGACTGCTTCCTAGGTCTACACACACATCCACTCATTCACCCATACAGTCACTCATACATGCAGTCACTCATCAATACAACACTATCATATGCACTCATGCACCTATACAGACACTCACACACTGCCACATATCCAGAGTTACTCACACACCTAGTCAGTGATGCAAAGAATCAATCATACTTCCATTTACTCACCTATACAGTTATACAGACACCACCTCACTTATTCATACATATACTAACACATAATTACTCTCTTATAGAATCACTGGTACAAATACACACTCATCCATGCAGCCACTCTCACAATTACTGACTCTCACCTATAGTTATTTATATACACCATCACTCACATATACTGCCTTTTACATATGTAGTTACTTGCACATGTACCACTGAGACATCCATTTACTCACCAACACACCCATACACACACTCACCCACCCATACAGCTGTTTCCACATGCACTCTTGAACCCATACACCCAGTGAATCAACCACTCACACATCTATGCACAAAGTCACACACCTCCCACCCGCCCACACACACTCTCAGGCAGCCATACAAATACTCAGGCAAGCAATCAATAACCCATATAGACACTCATGCAGCTACTCACCAACCCATTCAGCAGCTTACACAACAACAGACAGACTGATACAGACTTTCACACAGTTTAGTCACTAACCCATACATTCAGTAAGACACATTTAATCACTCACTTATACAGTCAGTCACGTATCTACTAAATCCTCCATACAGACACTTATACACCCACTCATTCTTCAATACTGTTTGGCATATATATAAAATAAATTTAAACTTTACAGAAACACAAAGTCACTGGATGATGTCATCAGTGATGTCATCAGTAATGTAATTTGAGATGTCATCAGTGATGTCATCAGTGATGTCACTGACCATGTCATGAATGATGTAATATGTGACGTCATCAGCAGTGCATTGCGGGGGCGCGAGTTATAGTTAGCTGAACTAACTATAACGCCGGAATTTCTATGGTTTTGTACAAGTGAAATGTCCAACTAACTATAACGTTCCTGAAACCTATGGTTTTTTCAGTGAATATATCTATATATATTACCTACTGGAGGTCGCCAGTAGGTAGTTATAGTTAGTACCTTGTTTCTATTCAAAAAGCGTTTTTTCTTTTGCCAATAACTTTGACGCCGTTTGACGAATCTTCGCAAAAATTTCAAAACTAATGGTTCACTCAGGTCAGCTCCTGTCTTGAAAGTTTCGGGATGATTCGTCAAGCGGGGGCCGAGAAAATGGGGGGTCCCAAAACGCTTTTTCCCCATGTTCATTTCCATAGGAATTTTTGGAACAGTAACTGCATATGTTAAAGGCAGTATATGTGAGTGTTGGAGTATATAAATGACTATATGTGAGAGTGAGTGATTGTGAGAGAGGCTGTATGGATGAGTATGTGCTTGTATCAGTGATTGTATAAGAGAGTAAGTATATGTTAGTATCTGTATGAATAACTGAGGTAGTGTGTGTATAACTGTATAGGTGAGTAAATGGGAGTGTGATAGATTCTTTGCATGACTGACTAGGTGTGTGAGTAACTCCATGGATGAGTGGCGGTCTGTGAGTGTCTGTATAGGTGTATGAGTGCATATGATAGTGCTATATTGATGAGTGACTGCGTGTATGAGTGACTGTATGGGTGAATGAGTGCATGTGTGTGTAGACCTAGGAATTAGTGAGTGGGTATGTAGTAACTGGTATTGGTGTCTCTATGGTTTCGAAAATGGTAGTCTGCATTTTAGAGTGGGTGTATCAAAGGTTATATTAAGGTGTGAGGAGGTGCATCAGATTATCACGTGGATGATGTCATCAGTGATGTCATCAGTGATGTCATTTGAGATGTAATCAGTGATGTCATCAATGATGTCACTGACCATATCATGAATGATGTAATATGTGACGTCATCAGCAATGCATTGCGGGGGCACAAGTTATAGTTAGCTCAATTAACTATAACGTCTGAATTTCTCTGGTTTTGTATGAGTGAAAAGTCCAACTAACTATAACGTCCCTGAAACCTATGGTTTTTTTCAGTGAATTTCTATGGTTTTTTAAATGCTAATTTCTAACTATAACGTCCCTGAAACCTATGGTTTTTTAAGTGAAATTCAAAGGATTTTTAAATGAAAATTTCTAACTATAACGTCCCTGAAACCTATGTTTTTTCAGTGAATTACATAAATACATGCATACTT
>CAWUFW010029104.1:0-19780 GCA_963921515.1 Calotriton arnoldi | reverse complement strand
TCGATTCCGGTTCGGGCCGGAAAAAGCACCGGCCCGGTAGTCACAGACATTGCTCAGCCTCACAACTGGCCCATCAACACCACCCTGAACCATGCTCACATCACAGGGAGTGGAGAAGGACTCACAAGATGGCTGACACTGGCTACTGCTGTGGGGAGCACAAGGCCCTGCTGCCAACTGTGCACCAACAAACAGCAGGACACCACTGACTGACATCCTGAGAGACAACTTACACTCCCTGCAATGCAAGCACGTTCCATGGTGGGATATCTGGCTGGCTGGGTGGGAAGGGGGACTTGCAGCACTGACCATAGTCACCAGCACCTCCCCTCACACCCCCCCAACACAAACTCCACAGTACCCACCTGGTAGAATGCAATGCCCTCCATCCCAACACAAGATCCCACAAAGCACCACCACCCTGGCTTATGTTGTGTGAAGCACAGGGACACTCTTGGGACTCTTAGCCAAACAACTGCCAGGACAACACTCCCAGCCATCCTGTCAGCACAGCCAGCCCACCCCACAGGGAAGCAGAGTCAAAAGGAAGGAAGCATGGGCATGCTGGGAAGGGGGTGGAGGCAATAGCATGATGGGAGTCGTAGTCACAGACATTGCTCAGCCTCACAACTGGCCCATCAACACCACCCTGAACCATGCTCACATCACAGGGAGTGGAGAAGGACTCACAAGATGGCTGACACTGGCTACTGCTGTGGGGAGCACAAGGCCCTGCTGCCAACTGTGCACCAACAAACAGCAGGACACCACTGACTGACATCCTGAGAGACAACTTACACTCCCTGCAATGCAAGCACGTTCCATGGTGGGATATCTGGCTGGCTGGGTGGGAAGGGGGACTTGCAGCACTGACCATAGTCACCAGCACCTCCCCTCACACCCCCCCAACACAAACTCCACAGTACCCACCTGGTAGAATGCAATGCCCTCCATCCCAACACAAGATCCCACAAAGCACCACCACCCTGGCTTATGTTGTGTGAAGCACAGGGACACTCTTGGGACTCTTAGCCAAACAACTGCCAGGACAACACTCCCAGCCATCCTGTCAGCACAGCCAGCCCACCCCACAGGGAAGCAGAGTCAAAAGGAAGGAAGCATGGGCATGCTGGGAAGGGGGTGGAGGCAATAGCATGATGGGAGTCGTAGTCACAGACATTGCTCAGCCTCACAACTGGCCCATCAACACCACCCTGAACCATGCTCACATCACAGGGAGTGGAGAAGGACTCACAAGATGGCTGACACTGGCTACTGCTGTGGGGAGCACAAGGCCCTGCTGCCAACTGTGCACCAACAAACAGCAGGACACCACTGACTGACATCCTGAGAGACAACTTACACTCCCTGCAATGCAAGCACGTTCCATGGTGGGATAACTGACTGGGTGGGTGGGTGGGTGGGAAGGAGGTCTGGCTGTCAACCAAACACAATCAATGCAGACCATGTTCACACCCCAGAGAATACATAGAAATGCCCAAATAATGCAGGACAATGTGCCACACCAATATCAACCCCTGACTGTGACGACTTAGGACAATACAATGTACAGGCCCGCACCCCGAGGCACAGTCACAACTGTCAGGTGTGTCAACCACTGATGCCTGCAGAAACATGACATACATTGTTTGTGTCTCCCAAAAACAGGTGATGATAGGGACACAGCAGCAGACGCTGAGGAGTCCCAGTCCCAGGCTCAAGAGGATGCCGAGCTCACTGGCGTCGTACAGCCTCTGTCCTCCTCGGACGATGAACAACCTGGCACATCCGGTGCAAGTCAACATGCTGCACCAGCAGGACCACCAGCTGCAGCACCAGCAGGTCCACCAGCTGCACCCCCTGCACCCACCCCTCCAACGACTGTCACCACGAATACCATCCCTGCCGACATGGACAGAATAAGGAACAACACCAGCGCAGTGACCCTGGACCAACCTGGGGCCATGGACACCACCACCACCACCAACCCCCAAGGTGGACCAGGGTTATCTGTGCGTGCAACTGCACACACTGCACATGTCAGCAGGGGTGGTGGGAGGGGTGGGAGACAGAGGTCGCTGCTTGCAGACGTTGCTGGTGTGCATGAAGACCCACAACTGGTACGCATAGCTGATGCGTACCAGTCCAGCACCGGAGAGCTCAGCCAGGTAGTGGGGCTCCTCAGAGACATCAAACAGCAGCAGGCTGCCCATCATGCCCGCTTGGACTCCCACATGTCCCAAGTGGAGTCACACATGTCACGTGTGGACTCCCACATGTCACGTGTGGACTCCCACATGACCCGCGTGGAGTCCAAGTGGGATGTACTACATGAGATGACGGCGGTGCACAGGGACATTTTACAATGCCTCCGCCAGATGAACAGCAACCAGTCCACACCTCCCTGTGTGCCAACAACACCTGGTACCGAACAAACTGCAACTGCCACAGGGAGGGAGGAGGACTCTGGCGGAGAGTCCCCTGCACCGCAGCAGCCTGCACTTGAGGGCCCCCCCCAAGAAGAGGGGTCGTCCGAGGAGGGGAAAGTGAGAGGCTGATGGCCAAGCGCAACTCCCAGGAAGCCTGAACCTGTTCTGGATTTTCGCCTTTGTGCACAGACTGTTCACCCTGTTGATGGCAACACTACTCCCACACATTGCATGGGGAGTATAAGTTGGAACAATGTGTCAGACAACAGTGGCCCCGATACTGGGGATCCTGTCTACCTGGACTTTCTATTCATCTAGGAACTTGGGATTGCAAGATTCATGTACAGCACAATCCATCCTATGCACTATTATCACAATAAACACACTAATACACCATACTTGCCTCTGTCGTGATTCCAACGTGGGTGCTGTTATGGGGATGATGAACTGCAAAATTACACAGTGTATGCGAACTGCAACAGCAAGGACAACACAGGCATGTGAGTACAGGCAACGTGACACATATGAGGGAGACACACCACCAGGGCTACACAACACATACACACCTAGGCCATCTGACTCATTGCCTACACTGATGTTGCCAGGGAAGACGGTGCAATGCACAGACACCACACCCATTCCCAGTTGTAGTCAAGTAGCCCACAGGTGCAGTAAGCAAATGGCAGTCAAATGTGTGACCACAGACAACGCACATCACTAAGTGAAGCACAGGTTTATTACACAGTAGCAACATGCCGTAACCACTACAGATGCAAGGTAACCCCACCTGGTAGCGGGCACACAGTCAACAACTGTAGACAGAAGGAAGTCCATGGGTGTGGCGCACATCACCTGTAGGGACACAACAGCTACCAGCCTGGATGTGCAATCACGTCGTCGGTGGACACAGTTGACCAAACGAATCTGAAAGTACCCTGTGAAGGACAGAAATGACACACAGTCAAAAGCAATGCAGTACAGGACAGAACAGCAAAACTCATGCACAATACATGTTACAAGATACCCACCCAGAACCAAGTTAGCATGTCAACACTGTTGGGGAGTACAGCCCACCTGTCACCACACATCGCAACACACATCCTGTCAAGTAGCCCATGGACACACTCCAACAGCACCAGAGCACCACCCACACATCATGCCAACTCACATCATTCACATGACACCTCAGGATACTCACATTCAGCTAAAGAAGTTGGTGATGAGCTGTGTGCGGACATCACCATCACCATCATCATCATCATCGTCACTGGCATCGTGGTCCAGGCCAGGATCCTCCACAGGTGGCGGATGTTGGTCATCGTCATCCTGGATGAGAGGCAACTCCTTCCGCACTGCCAGGTTGTGGAGCATGCAGCAGACGATGATAATCTTGCACACTTTCGCAGGGGCATATGGGAGGGACCCTCCGGTCTTGTCCAGGCAGCGGAAGCGGCTCTTCAGGAGACCAAAGGTCCGCTCAATCACTCTCCTGGTCCGACCATGTGCCTCATTGTAGCGCATCTGGGCAGGTGTCACAGGGTTCCTGAGGGGTGTCAGCAACCACGGCATGTTGGGGTATCCCGAGTCACCTACGGACAGACAAGTGCACATCAGCTGACTTGGAAAAGTGGGCGGAATACTACAGATCCAGATCACACACAATGGCACAAAGTCAGTACACACCGACAAGCCAGGCACGCTGGTTCTGCATCTGTGCCATCAACCTGGGGATGCGACTACTCCTCATCACAAAGGCATCGTGTGCTGAACCAGGGAAACGGGCACACACGTGTGTGATGGTCATGTCTGCAAGACACACCACCAGTGCATTGACCGAGTGGTAGTGCTAGCGGTTCCTGTAGGCCTGCTCCTGGGCCTGTGGTGGTACCAAAGCCACATGTGTCCTATCAATGGAGCCAATGACATGCGGCATCCTCCCCAGGGCATAAAAGTCACTCTTCACGTCAGTGAGTCGTCGCAGTCTAGGGAAATAGATGTACCGGTTCAGGAAGAGCAACATTGCCGCCAAAACATCGCGGAGCACACGGCTGAACATGGTCTGTGACATCCCACCAGCAGACGCCACAGTATGTTGGAAGGTACCGGTGGCAAAGAAGTGTAGGGCTGCCATCACCTTCACCTTGGAGGTCAGCGCTGTAGGATACGGCCGGCCAGGCTGCAAATGTGGGGACAACTGCACTGCAAAATCCTCAATCAGCTGCCTGGTGAAGCGGTACCGTCGGATGCTGTCCCGTTCCACCATCGTTGCCAGGTCTGGGAATGGCCGATGGACAGCAGGAGCCCTGCAGTGCAGAGGAGAAGTAAGCAAGATCGTCAGTCACCCCACATATGCGGCATTGAACACACTCAAGATCCCAACATACATCATCATGAGGCACAACTACATGAAGTGTGCAGTACCGGAACGACATTTATGGTACATACATGGCCAACATCTGTCAACACGGTCCTACAGGTGGCATCAATTTGTCCCTGTTTGGCCCATTGGATATCATGATGCTGTGTCACAGTCACCCCCCAGTGACATGTGAGGACAGATGTGCCCCAGGCACCACAGCTCAACGACAGGCACATTCCCAGGGACCCTGTAATGCCACATGGACACTGGCATCACCTGGAGTATCATGTGTACACCACAACAAAACAAACATGACCCCCACAGGTAGTGGCCACACTTGCCATGGCAGGAGAGCCATGGACGTCTGTGACACACACGCACAACATCAGAGTCCATGCACACACAACGTGGATGTGGAGACTGTCTCCCATTGTGCACATGGAATCAGAGACATTGTAAACACTACATGCACAAAGACTGTGGAGGGCCATCACTATTGTGCCACTGGGACACCCTGGCTCAAACATACCGTCCCACATGGGACTCACGGGGTATGTGACATGACATACACAAACACCACTGTGAAATGTGACCATGGCACATGCACAGATATGAACAGTTGCACATCACAGTGGTCACGTACACGTAACACCCATGATCCTGTCCCCATGAACACGTGCACAGCCTGGGGGTGGCTGCCCACAGGTGACACCCACAGGACAACATGTACACCAACATACACACAATAGGAAATGCAGCCTTACATGCCTTATGATAAGGTTTGGACAGGCTGTCGTGATGTAGGTGTGCCCCTCACTCCCTGGGAGCTATCTGTGGCTGGCATATGTCCATCTGAGACAGGCATGCTGACATATGCCAGTCACATGTACAGTGATGCGTTGTACTGCAATGGACCGATCGGTGCCTCCGGCCGGCCCATTGCATTCAATGTGTGCGGGTACGCGTTGTACCCCTGTGCGCGTTGAACAGCAATGGACCGATCGGTGCCTCCGGCCGGCCCATTGCATTCAATGTGTGCGAGTGCGCGTTGTACCCCTGTGCGCGTTGAACAGCAATGGACCGATCGGTGCCTCCGGCCGGCCCATTGCATTCAATGTGTCGCGGGTACGCGTTGTACCCCTGTGCGCGTTGAACAGCAATGGACCGATCGGTGCCTCCGGCCGGCCCATTGCATTCAATGTGTGCGGGTACGCGTTGTACCCTGTGCGCGTTGAACAGCAATGGACCGATCGGTGCCTCCGGCCGGCCCATTGCATTCAATGTGTGCGGGTACGCGTTGTACCCCTGTGCGCGTTGAACAGCAATGGACCGATCGGTGCCTCCGGCCGGCCCATTGCTTTCAATGTGTGCGAGTACGCGTTGTACCCCTGTGCGCGTTGAACAGCAATGGACCGATCGGTGCGCACCCATTGACAATGGGCTTGCCTGGCAACGGACGCGTTTTCGAATATTCGAGCGAGTCGGTTGCTGGAAAATCAGTTGGTCACCCACAACAATGTTGCAAAATCATGTATGTCATGAAGTTGAAGATTTGAAGGATGCTGTGGGCGTGTTTTGGTGCTGCTATTCCATGGATTGGCCAGATTCAGAAGATGCAAACGACTTGGACCTATCACTTTGGACACAAGGGACAGTATCTGCCTCTCCAGCACATATATATTGCTGCATGTTCCCCTGAGAGCCCACTTGCCTGCACTACATGCTCCAGGACGACATCTGCCACTGCACTGCTGCTGTCTCTGCCCCTCTGGACCCTGCAATGGCACGTACTGTGGAGAGAGCCCCAGCCTTCAGCCTTGAAGAGAACCAGGCCCTGCTGGACAGCCTACTTCCACAGTACAGCAAGCTGTATGGGACACCAGGGGAGCAGGTGAGTGTTCTGTGCACTGCCTTTCTGAATGTGCATTTTGTCTGACTAGCAAGGCTGAGAGTCAGCACACCACTGGCTAGCAGGCTCACTGAGTAGTTGTCACCCCCATAGTGTGTAGTGACTTGCACTGGACAGGTATGGTGCAGTGACAGTGCTTCTGAACAGGGTTTTACTCCCCATGCTATGATACCATGTAGTGACTTCTGGAAAACTGTCCATGGGCAGCCGTGCACTGCCTGGGTACACCATGTGCCCCTGTGATTGCGACATGTATATGCAACTGTGTCATGCACGGATATGTTGCATGTGTAGTAATGTCCTTATCACTTTGTCATCCTGACAGGCTTCTGCCCATCGGAAGCATGAGATCTGGAAGGACATCGTCCGGGCTGTCCGGTCCGTGGGGGTCTACAAGCGCCGGATCCGCAACTGCCAAAAGAGGTGGCAGGACCTTCGGGGCTGGACCCGGAGGATTGCACGGGTCCAGCTGAAGCTGTCGCCTCCTCGCAGGAGGGGCGGAACACGGACCCTGACCCCCCACATGCTCAGGATCCTGGCGGTGGTCTTTCCAGACCTGGATGGGCAGCTGAAGGCCAGAGAGCAGCAAGGAGGGGGTGAGTCAAAGACTGCACTGTGTACTCTGTCTAACATGTTATGTGCCCTCCTCGGGCCAGGTTGAACTGCCACAGTACAGCAGTCATGTTGTCCAGGAGCCATGTCCCTCTATTGTGCACTGCCCACTCCTCATCTGATACCCAGGTGTGGCCCTTACATGCAGGGAATTCTGTCACTTAGGACTGTGTCCTTGCAGTTTGCTTGACTCAAGGTGGGAGACAGCATCTGTTTCCCTGACTCTGTGGTGGGCATCATGGGTGGGTCCATTGCTTACACAATGCCTGTATTCTGACATGTATTCAGCGTGTTACTTTGATCTGTGGTCCAATTGCTGAGCTGATCCACCACATGTGGCTGGGGTACCTGGCACACACCCATGCTGCGGGTGGGAACAATGTTTGGGCCCCAGGAGTATGTATATGACGTGTGTCACACATACTTAGCCAGCTGCCTACAGTCCAGGGCTCATCCCTCATTCATGTGGGGCTGGACAGTCATGCCTACTCCAGGCCATACAATACACTCTGTACTCCCACTCGCGTGTATCAGAGGACACATTGTGCACAGTGATTTGCCCCTCAGGTGTCTGCCTCTGTGTCAGTGTGCTGTGGATTAGTCGCCAGGACTGCTGTGGAGTTTCTTGGTAGGGGCTCAGCATGCCACTGGAGATGTGACCATAGGAGACGATACTTGTGTGACACATAGGTGTCTGATCAGCTGCCCATGCAGACTGGGGCATGTAAATGTGAAGTTCAGGCAGCTGTTCCCCATGCACAGCAGTGTGAGGGCTCAGGTTCAGAGGGTAGTGTCACAGGTCTCCCATATGTCCAATAGGTATGACCTGGACAGATGAGGGTTAAGAGGATGTGTTGTGGGGGATGTACATGTGCACTTGTGCAGCTCCAGGACTTGCATTCCCCATGACCTACTATTGTGACACAGTGCAGAGTGTTGTTGTCTGGCTGCAAAGTCATACATCACTGAGACAGTGATGTATGACTTTGCAGTCATGCCTCCGCCATGGCATGTGTCTACTGATTGGTGATCCTGCAGGGGAGTGACATGTGCTACATGCACACCATAGTGGCGCTGGCTATCAGGACATGGGTGCATCATGGTGTCTGTCGCTGGTATGCATCACATGCATTTCCTATTTGACTCTGGGCATCCCTTACATCCGTAAACCTGTACTGACTCAGTGGCAAGAGCTGTGATGTGTCCACACCGTGTTCTCTGCACTGTCCAACTACTGTGTACTTGGTGCATGTGTCAACACTGGGGTGTTGCAATCCAACAGACACCAGACAGATGGGTGCAAGGCCATGTGGGATGTGAGTGCCATGCTTGGCATCAGACTGACAATTGACTTCTCCTGTTCAATTAGGGCACTTTTAGCAATGTACAACTAATGATGCCAGGGCTTGCTCTGTGATGTGCTGTGCTCACAGTGGTGTGTGCGTTATGTGCAGGTGACTGATGTCTGTCTGTTTCCCCATTGTTTGCAGATACATCCACGGCCACGGAAGGGGACAGCTCCACGGACCAGGAGGAGCCGGAGAGCCAGACTGGGTCAGCAGCCGAGGAGTGGTCGGAGGGACCCAGTGGCACGGAGGGCGAGGGAGCCACACCGAGGAGTCCTCAGCAGCATCCACCTCAGCTGAGGACCAGAGCAACTCGGAGGATGACTCCCTTGTGGAGGCGGGTGTCAGCAGCCACCACACCCCAGCTAGTGTTGCTGTCCCCGCCACCACCAGCACCACCACCGCCCTCCCATCGGCTCCCATTCCCCAGGTCCGTGGAGGCTCCCATGTCCGGGAGCGTGTCTCCTTTGGGCCAGGCACCGCACCCCCTGCCCCTGTGTCCCCTGCTGCCCTGAGTGAGGAGTCTGTGTACCTCCTTCGCCAGCTCCATGTAGGGCAGACAGCCATGCTGAGTGTCCTCCATGCGCACACCGCGCTGTTGACTCAGCTGGTGTCGTTCATGGAGGGCATCTCATCGGGCATGTCTGACCTACAGAGGGGCAATAGGTCCATGGACTCCTCCCTGACGGCAGCAGTGTCCCTCCTCAAACGGTCCCTCACCCCTCCTGCCTCTGCTCCATCCACACTCCCCAGCACCTTACCCATCCCAGGCACACACACACTGGCACACACCAGCACACACACATCCAGCACACTGACACACACGCCAATGACAAAACGCACACGCAAGCACATTCAGGGGACTGAAGCCAGACTCACAGGGGATGGGGCCCTGGAACACACACACGCATCCACATGCACTGCGCAGTCCTCAGTTCCCTCTCCCTCCAAAGCACCCTCCCTTGCCTCACCTGCAACCCCAAAGTCACAGCAGCTCTTCCTCTGTGACCTCGGCCTCTTCCCCACCGATGAAGCTGCTCCAGCATCCCGGGGGAAGAGGAAGCCCACCCACACGGAGCAGAGTGCCCCTCGCCCCCGGACACCCTCCCCAGGCGCAGACGGACTGAGGCCCCCACCCGCAAGTCCCCCGGAGTGCTAAGAGCAAGACCCCGCCACCGCCCTGCAGCTCAGGCACAAGGTCTCCGTCCTCCATCCCTCAGGCCCCCACTGCACAGGTGCCCCCACCACACCCTGCCCCAGGTTCCCCCACCCACAGATATACCATCCCCAAGATGCTCCGGCCTTCTCCCCTGCCACTTGCTCTCCCAGCACCACACCCCCGCTGCGCTTGTCTGTGCCACTGATGTGGTGAGGGTGTCCCCCCTCTGTCCAACCCACCTTGCCTGTTCCCCATTCTCCTCCCCTGGAGGTAGGCACTGCAGTGGAGTCCACTACCGCCCTGTCTGACTTGGGCACTGCAGTGGCGGACCTGTCCACCCCATCTGCAGGGTCCACTGCAGTTGTGCCGGCACCCACGACATCTGTGTCATGCCCCCAGTTGTGCCGGCACACACCATGTCAGACACCTCCACTGCAGTTGTCAGTGGCTCTCCAGCACCCACCACCCCTTCCCTGACTCCCCTGGTGAGCCCTGATCCTGTCCCTGCGGTGCCTGGCCTGCCCCCGGTTGCCCCTCCTAGTGGATTGTCCCTGGTATTGTGCAGGCATGCGTAGGGTGACATCTGCCAGTGTCACCCTGTTTGAACTTTGACAATGGACTGGCCATTGGCCTTTGCTCTTTTTCAGGACTTCGTTTGGCCTCAACACATATGCTGAATAAAGCAACTTTCTTTTCTCTAGTGCTCATGCTTCAGATGTACATGTTGTTGGTGCAGCTAACCATGCCCTTGCTGCAGTGATGGTGATATCTGGTCTCATGATTATGAAGTGTTACTGTGCAGGAACCCATGTGGTCCAGGGGGAATGTGTCCTATCATGTGGTGTATCCATGTCATCAATAGCAGCATCTGAGGGTGTCATGTGTTCAGTATTTGGCAATGGGTTTCCTACTTACATTGGCAATTTCATATCTGTGGCTTCCACCCCTGCACATCTGTTGTGCCTGCCATCGTTGCATTTGTCTACTTCCCTGACCGTGTTGCCATCTCCAGTGGACATGCAGGTTTGGGCATCAATGGGGAGGGACTCATCCGTGTAGTCAGTGCAACATTGCTATACAAGTGTGTTGGATCTGTGCTGATGATTCCGTTGGCACATCCATGACCAGGCTGATGTGATGGGAGCCCTCATTTGGTGCTAATTGTTGATTGTGTGACCAAGTGCTCAGCTGACATGATGGGGCCCTACTGAGGCAACATATGGCACAGCTTTCCTCACACAGGAGTGGAGTCCCCTCATGGCAGTGTGTACACGTGTGACATTGCCTGCGCCCAAGGTGTGTGTTGTATGTGCATGTCTGTGTGTTCACTTCCATTCATCTGCGCATGCTGTGATCCCTAGTGTTGTACCTGTTTGTGATGCTTGCTGACTTGAGCTATGTTCCCCCAAAGTCTTCTCCCTGTGTTCTCTGTGATGTGGGTGCATGGCACATTACTGGTCATCAGGGTGTCACCCATAGGTGTGTTTGCTGTCAGGGCAGAGTTTGTGTGCTGACGCAGATGGGTCACAGTCAGGTTTCCCTTTGGCACTTGTTGTTTGCCCCTGTCATGTGATTTCCAGTTTGTGTTATCTTTCAGTGATTGTGACACGTTGTGTGTGTGACTGCTGGCACTCCTTAGGGTCCGGGCTGCAATGTTGGTTGTTGTCTATGTGTGTTCTTTGTGGGTGACCTTGGCTTCTTCATTGGTGTGTGACTGTGGCTGGGATCCCATTGGTCGGTGTGGTATTGCCGTCATGTCCATGTACAGCGTAGTGTGCAGTGTGTCAGACATTCAGGAGTCTTGTTGAGTGTCCATGTGTGATGTGTTTCTACACCTTGGTTCCCACCCACCACCCTGGAATAGTAATGGGTGCATGTGCAATGTCACCAGTGCATGTGTACTTCACTGCTGCACATTGTTGGAGGTCGAGGGTGTGGTGTTGAGTGTGTGCAGATGAGAGTTGTTGCCCGGCTAGTCCCCTGCCTCCATGTTGGCCTTGGCTTACTGGCCATGCTGATTGATTTGTGCTTGTGTAGGTGTGATGGTAGTTAGTTGCTCAGGACACCTGACTGTGGTTCACAGTGTGAACGACATTTAGCTTTGTCATCACAGTGGTATTTTTTCTTCAGCCCAGGGTCACCACATTGTGGGGGCCCTGGGGGTGGTGCTGTGGTGTGTCTGTGACTTGCTGTGTCAGTTGTTGTTCCTACGTGCCTGTGTGACATGTGTGTTTTGTGCTCCCTCTCACCTGTCAATGCCTGCTTGCCCACATAGGGGATTTGGATCCATGAGTTACCTTAGTGTGGCAGTGTATGCACATCTGTATGATTGGTATTCAGCTCTCCTCATGTGTTGTGTTGTTGCCTGGGGACAATGGCACCCCCACCCCTCACCTGCTGTGTATGATGACAGTGTTGGTCTGCCTGTTTGTGTTTGTGCATCTGCACCACTGCATTGGCATATCTTGGGTGTGCCATTGGCTGTATGTTGTTTGGTGTGTTTCCCCTGCTGTCCCTGGGACTCCTAGGTCATCGGTCAGCACAGTGATCATGGTTTGTGTGTCCCATTGCTGCCATGGTATGGTATCTGTTCACCTCACATCTGCTGTCTCCACAGGGTATCTGCATTTGTGTGCCCATTGGTGCAAATATGTGGTTCTGCATTCTGATGGTCACTTCTGTCATTGTGTCATTGATGACTGTTGACGGTCTCAGCCACCATGGGTGTTGTTTGTCTGCACATGGCCAAAGGAATGTTTCATTTGCACTGCAGTATTTGGCTCCCCCAATTTATGTTGCAATGGGACACATACACTACTTTGCCACAGATGAGTTTTTGGTTCTGTGACCAGGAATGATCCATGCAGTTTGGCAGTTGCAGCTCTTTCTTTGTCAACAATTACCTTTTGGTCACTGTGATGATGAGGGTGTAGACCCCATTGCCACAATGGTCAAAATGTGCTTCAGCTATGGACCCCACACTTGCCTTTTGGTCACTGTGATGATGGGGGTTTAGGCCCCATTGCCACAATGGTCATGGGCTGCTTGCATTGTGGGTGCCACACACATATATGTGTGGCACATGTGCTAGGGGGTCACATTGTATGTTCAATGTCATGTTCGGTGTTGTAGGCATTTGACACAGCCTGCTCACACGCTTGTCATGGTGGTGGGGGGATGTCTTAATCTTGCATTCCCTAGGTTGTGGTGTGCTTGTTGTGTCATGCATTGTCCATCCTATGAGTGGGGGTGGTAGTAGTGGTAGGCATCCAGCCCCCCTGGCTAAGGGTGGTAGTAGTGGTGGGCATCCTGCCCCCCTGGGTGAGGGTGGTAGTAGTGGTAGGCATCCTGCCCCCCTGGTTGAGGGTGGTAGTAGTGGTAGGCATCCAGCCCCCTGGCTAAGGGTGGTAGTAGTGGTAGGCATCCAGCCCCCTGGCTAAGGGTGGTAGTAGTGGTGGGCATCCTGCCCCCTGGGTGAGGGTGGTAGTAGTGGTGGGCATCCTGCCCCCTGGGTGAGGGTGGTAGTAGTGGTAGGCATCCTGCCCCCTGGGTGGGGTGGTAGTAGTGGTGGGCATCCTGCCCCCTGGGTGAGGGTGGTAGTAGTGGTAGGCATCCTGCCCCCTGGGTGGGGGTGGTAGTAGTGGTAGGCATCCAGCCCCCTGGCTAAGGGTGGTGGTAGGCATCCAGCCCGCCCTGGGTGAGGGTGGTAGTAGTGGTAGGCATCCAGCCCCCCTGGCTAAGGGTGGTAGTGGTGGTGGGCATCTGGCACCCCCTGGCTAAGGGTGGTAGTAGTGGTGGGCATCCTGCCCCCCTGGGTGAGGGTGGTAGTAGTGGTAGGCATCCTGCCCCCCTGGTTGAGGGTGGTAGTAGTGGTAGGCATCCAGCCCCCTGGCTAAGGGTGGTGGTAGGCATCCAGCCCCCTGGCTAAGGGTGGTAGTAGTGGTGGGCATCCTGCCCCCTGGGTGAGGGTGGTAGTAGTGGTAGGCATCCTGCCCCCTGGTTGAGGGTGGTAGTAGTGGTAGGCATCCAGCCCCCCTGGCTAAGGGTGGTAGTAGTGGTAGGCATCCAGCCCCCTGGCTAAGGGTGGTAGTAGTGGTGGGCATCCTGCCCCCTGGGTGAGGGTGGTAGTAGTGGTGGGCATCCTGCCCCCTGGGTGAGGGTGGTAGTAGTGGTAGGCATCCTGCCCCCTGGCTAAGGGTGGTAGTAGTGGTGGGCATCCTGCCCCCCTGGGTGAGGGTGGTAGTAGTGGTAGGCATCCTGCCCCCTGGCTAAGGGTGGTAGTAGTGGTGGGCATCCTGCCCCCTGGGTGAGGGTGGTAGTAGTGGTGGGCATCCTGCCCCCCTGGCTAAGGGTGGTAGTAGTGGTGGGCATCCTGCCCCCTGGGTGAGGGTGGTAGTAGTGGTAGGCATCCTGCCCCCCTGGGTGGGGGTGGTAGTAGTGGTGGGCATCCTGCCCCCTGGCTAAGGGTGGTAGTAGTGGTGGGCATCCTGCCCCCTGGGTGAGGGTGGTAGTAGTGGTAGGCATCCTGCCCCCCTGGTTGAGGGTGGTAGTAGTGGTAGGCATCCAGCCCCCTGGCTAAGGGTGGTGGTAGGCATCCAGCCCCCTGGCTAAGGGTGGTAGTAGTGGTGGGCATCCTGCCCCCTGGCTAAGGGTGGTAGTAGTGGTGGGCATCCTGCCCCCTGGGTGAGGGTGGTAGTAGTGGTGGGCATCCTGCCCCCCTGGGTGAGGGTGGTAGTAGTGGTAGGCATCCTGCCCCCCTGGCTAAGGGTGGTAGTAGTGGTAGGCATCCAGCCCCCCTGGCTAAGGGTGGTGGTAGGCATCCA
This sequence comes from Calotriton arnoldi, assembly GCA_963921515.1. Lineage (NCBI taxonomy): Eukaryota > Metazoa > Chordata > Amphibia > Caudata > Salamandridae > Calotriton > Calotriton arnoldi. The sequence goes on along the minus strand of CAWUFW010029104.1, from coordinate 5,143 downwards.
GCCCCCTGGCTAAGGGTGGTAGTAGTGGTGGGCATCCTGCCCCCTGGCTAAGGGTGGTAGTAGTGGTGGGCATCCTGCCCCCTGGGTGAGGGTGGTAGTAGTGGTGGGCATCCTGCCCCCTGGGTGAGGGTGGTAGTAGTGGTAGGCATCCTGCCCCCTGGGTGGGGTGGTAGTAGTGGTAGGCATCCAGCCCCCCTGGCTAAGGGTGGTGGTAGGCATCCAGCCCCCTGGCTAAGGGTGGTAGTAGTGGTGGGCATCCTGCCCCCTGGGTGAGGGTGGTAGTAGTGGTAGGCATCCTGCCCCCTGGGTGGGTGGTGGTAGTGGTGGGCATCCTGCCCCCTGGGTGAGGGTGGTAGTAGTGGTAGGCATCCAGCCCCCCTGGTTGAGGGTGGTAGTAGTGGTAGGCATCCAGCCCCCTGGGTGGGGGTGGTAGTAGTGGTGGGCATCCTGCCCCCTGGCTAAGGGTGGTAGTAGTGGTAGGCATCCAGCCCCCTGGCTAAGGGTGGTGGTAGGCATCCAGCCCGCCCTGGGTGAGGGTGGTAGTAGTGGTAGGCATCCAGCCCCCCTGGCTAAGGGTGGTAGTGGTGGTGGGCATCTGGCACCCCCTGGCTAAGGGTGGTTGTGGTGGTTGGCATCCAGCCCCCTGGGTTGGGGTGGTGGCGCGCATTCAGGCCCCTGTGTGCATATGTGGCATTGGTGATGGGCATCCCGCCCCTATGGTGCTGCTGTTGCTGGTGTAAGTATATTCAGATTCCCAGTGTATGTGTGTGATGTGTCGTGTACGTGTTGTATGTGTTTTGTGGTTGGTGTCTGACTTACCTTCTGCGCCGTACGCGTCCGTGCCTGTTCCGGTAGTAGATGTAGAATATTGGTATGATCGGGACGAAGGGATTCATGGTTGGTTCGTGTCGTTCGTCCTTCTCGTTGCTTCGCGTCGTCCTCGTCGCTTGGCTTCGTCCTCGTCGCCCGCGTCGTCCTCGTCGGTGCTGTGTTCGTCTCGTAGCCGTGGATCGTGTTGTGGCGCGATTCGGAGCTTATGTGCGCCTCTCCCGGATGCTTTGACGTGCCGTGCGTAGCGACGGGTTCGGCGCGTACGGAAAGCGCATCGTACTTGTCCGGCCGGACGGGGCTGCATTTTCCCTTCCCGTGCGACTCGATTCGGCGTTTCCGGATTCGCCTCGGTCGGAGAACAGGACCTGGTTTGGGTGAGTACGGCTCGGCCGGGATTTTTGCTGTTGTGCGCATCGTACTTGCTCGTTCGGTGTGCTGTACGGATCGGTCGGGAAACTGGCTTTCGCATGGCTTTTTTCCCGACCGAATAGTATTGGGTGCGCCTCCGACCGAGATCGGAATCGGCCCCATAGTCTGCAAATTTAATCGGTAATCGTTTTGTTCTATAATTTTTTTGTCTGGTGATGTCATTGGCTTGAGTGCGTCCCCCACTCACACATTGGTCCGGATTTTTTACATCCAAAAATACATTGCTCTCAGAAACGTCACAACTCACAGTTTTGCCTTTGAATAATGACACTCTGTTGAGGTTCCATACACTGCCCCCCTCAACACAAACGGCATTCCTAAAAATTTGTATAACCTGGATAGGGTTCGACCATACACTCTTGCCCTTTCCATCAGATTTGGATTTTTTTATACGCACAACATCACCATTGTTTACTTTTTGCTTGCTTGCACAACCCATTCTGTAACTCATATCTTGCTTCATTTTGGATTTGTAATCCTCCATTTTGCGTCTAATTTCCTTGAAACCCACCTCAGCATCATCATCTGTCGTGCTACGCTTGTTCTTCAACCACCATGGCACTAATTTTGACCCAGGTTTGCGCCCTCTAAGCAATTCAAAAGGACTAACTGAAGTGATAGAATTAGGGGATGTTCTATAGGCTAGAAGCATAGACTGTAACGCAGTCTTCCATTTAATACCACTCTTGACACTTAATTGGATGGCTTCCTTAACTACCCTGTTGAAGCGTTCCACTTGACCATTAGCCTCAGGATGGAACCCAGCGATTCTCCTATGTGACACACCACATTTGGTGAGATAATCTTCCAAAAATCTGCTGACAAATTGGGGTCCATTGTCGGTGACCAGTTCTTGTGGAATTCTTTCCCTGCAAAATATACTGTCCAAAAATTCAACTACAACTTCAGAAGTTACATCCTTCGCCATCTTGACCTCAGGCCACTTAGAATAGTAGTCAATAAGAACCAATCCATATGACTCTTGTTTGGGCAAAACAGCAAACGGCCCAATAATGTCCAGACCTAGTTTCTGCCAAGGACCACCAGGAAGCTCAACAGGCTGCGGATCAGCACAAAAAGCTTTTGCAGATTTATTACTTATTGCACATTGTTGGCACAACCTTACTTGTTTTGTTGTTCAACACATACATCAATTCCTGGCCACCAAAAACATTCTTCAACTCTTCTTCTGGTACTGGAAATTCCTAAATGTCCTTCATGTGCTAAACCAATAATAGAGTTACTTAGAGTAAAAGGTGGAATACATTTATCTCCCCTAACAACTATGCCATTTTCAACCGCTAACTCCTCACGTACCTTGAAATACCCATACAAATCATTTTTATTTTTCCTTTCTTCTGGCCACCCTTTAAATATATACTCTACGACAGTCTTGAGTTAAATGTCTTTCTCCATCTCGACTAACCATTTGTCCTCTTGAACAATAGGACAAGAATTGCCAAACAAGTTGATATCCTTGTATGTAAATGACACTTCGCAATCTACTTTATCATCTTTCTCTGAACAAATTGTATCTAAAGGCAACCTTGACATGCAATCAGCATGCACATTATTTTTCCTATTCACATACTCCAATTGATACTGAAAATTCAGCAATTTAGAGGCTAACCTTGCTGACATAGTGCGACCTCCACCTGGTGCCATCATGTATACTAAGGGTTTGTGGTCTGTTTTTATGATAAATTTAGTCCCCTATAAAAAAGGTCCTGAAATGTTCTGCACCCCAAACACAGGCTAAAAGTTCTTTTTCAATTACGGAATACTTTTTCTCTGCATCACGCAAAGCCCTTGATGCATAAGCAACTATCCATTCCCTGCCATTATCTCTTTGAATTAGTACACCACCCAATTCACTGTTGCTAGCATCAACCATCACAATACTTTGCTTACCAATTACGAAAGGTTTTAGGCAAGGAGCACAAGCCAGCGTTGAGACCATTTCATGTAGATTTGGGAGAAGGTGAGCATCCACCCCAATGGCACTATTTAAACTGTGTAAGTCCACACATAGTCTCAATTCCCCAGAATGTTTGACCAAAATCACAATGGGAGAAACCCATGGTGAATACTCTACAGGTTCAATGATATTTTTGCTACATAAGTCTTGCAACATATCCTTGAGTTTGTTTCTGTATGAAGTAGGAACGTTTTTTACTCTATGACGCACAGGAATAGCACCCTCCATAATTTTGATGGAATGTTTAAATCCTTGTTAAGTTCCCAACTTATCACTGAATACTTTAGGAAACAACTCTTTTAATTCTTGTGCAAATTTAGCAGAGTCACTGGTACTGTTCATAGGATTTCAAATAGTGAATACCTGAGGATCAGCATTAGGATCTAGTTTTATCCCCATCTCTTCTTGATGTGGCCAACCCAAAAGCGATTGCCCCTTCTTGGATACATATACTTTACCATATGTGTGACGGCCAGAAAAATCTAAATTGCCCAAAAATAACTACCTAAGTCGATTTTGTGACCAGTATATCCACCTGGACTAATATCCGGGTTATTTAACACAATGTTGGGCCAGTTTTTGTTGACAATATCGTGGGACAAAATAGTATACCAAGCACAAGAATCTACCAAGACGTGTACTCACACCATTAATTGTGACATTGCAAGAAGGAGATTTGGTCCCTCTTTCACATAAATTCAACACAGTATTCACATCTTGTTCATCATTCTCACAAGTAGTGTCAAAATCTTCAGAGAAATGCACAAAATTTACCCTCTTGGGAGTTGATCTGCATACTCTGCTGAAATGTCCTCTCTTGCCGCATTTTAAGCAAGGCCTCTCAATTGCTGGACAATTTTTGGAATTCCCCAGATGTCCACTGCTACCGCATCTATAACACAAATAAGGGCCTCTTTGTTGTCTTGTCTCACATCTTTAGTCCTATTGTCATTTTTTTGTGTATTCCTAAACCTAGAAGACACATTTTTTTTGTTTTGTCGAAATCTTTAGAAACAACTTGTACATCACATTTCTCTTTGCTTCTTATTTCTTGTACAATTTTCTCAGAATGTTCAATTGCCTTAGCAATATCAATAGCTGCACTAAGAGACATATCAGAAGTTGTCCACAACCTTTCCTGAATTTTCTTATTGTTCGTTCTCATTAGTATTTGGTCCCTTAGCACTTGCTCATATGAAATGTGTTCAAAATCACATGTAACAGCAAGAGATCTTAACGAGGAAACATAATCATCAATGAACTCATTAGCCAACTGTTTCCTAGAATAAAATATGAATCTTTCCATAACAGTGTTGGTTTTCTTATCATACCTTAGACTTAATTGCTTAGCTGCATATTGATACACATTAAGACTTCCAGGATTGACCAGCTCTGGAAGATTTTTAAATTCTTTAAAACCCATACCACCTAAACAATGTTTCAATAGAGCAAATTTCCTTTCCGGTTCACACTCTTCCCCTTCAAGTACTTCAACATATGCCAAGAACACAGGTTCCCATATATCCCAAGCTATGGGTGGTTCACCAGGAACTGATAGAAAAGATTGAGGTGGTACGATTCCAGACATACTTAAACTATCTAAATGTCAAAATACAGAAAAGAAAAAAAAAGAAAAAAATAAGAAAGGTAGTCACCATTGTCTTATGAGAAATGAATAGTGTGTGTATCACTGTAAGAAAGTGTACACATTGACTGGAAGAAGTTCTCAGTCATCTGACAGATAAATATATAATAGTATGCTCTTCCTGCATCAGAACATGCACATACACCACACAGTCAAAGTATATGATGAAGAAAAGTTACCAGAAAATGTAGATAGATAAGTTAATAAGAACTCTCAGTGAGGAAAACAGTTGTGTAAAAAATCTCAATAATCTTGTGTAA
>CAWUFW010029103.1:0-19782 GCA_963921515.1 Calotriton arnoldi | reverse complement strand
CCTCCCGCCTCGATACCAACAACAGTTGATACAATAAAAACTAGAGAGCCTCTGCTGCTCCATCATGGAGGACTTTTGGTACACTGTGCCACTCCATGGCAGCCATGCTGAACAACAAATTGGTGAATCACAATGGTTAATGGAAGAAAGTGAGTCAACAGGTCACACCTTATCACCTTTTACTATGAAGATCATGTCAAAATCATTCAAGAGAACCCCAGCCAACATTTGTGCCATTTCTAAAAGTGTCCAATCTCTCCATGATTCAAATCATATCATGCAGCAGTCTCTGTTGGTAGTAGGCCTGACTCCATTTCTTCAAGATAGGTAGGTGGAAGCTACACACAGCCAAGCCCAGCCCCTGCACAGCACAGTGCATGTAGATCATTAGAAAGGATCAACAAAATGGAATGTTGCTACTATGCTTCGACATTAGCAATGAAGCAATCACGGTGAGGCTAAATAATACTAAGTCAACCATTTCTCTGTGGCCCAATTGCATTGACCAGAGTAATGGCAATATTAATGATTTTGAAGGCTCAAGGAGTGCTGTCAGGGCAATGAAACCCATTAACCTCTGTGTTGTAGCACCATAAGAATCACCCAGAGCAGGTTAGACACCAACTCTATGCGCATCTGCTTGCTGTAAAATCCAATCTGGCATTTAGATATAAAATACAGTAGTACAACTGAACAAGTCTATCCAATAAAAATAACATCTATTACACAATTATGCTTTATTCAGTGTCACTATTCATCTTTTAATGGGAGAGCTGTGATCATTAGATAAATTGTGAGACGAAAGCTTCATAGATAGATTCTATACAGGAGAGAGCACCTTTCAGATATGTAAAAAATGAGCTTTATGTCCATCATGATCTTCACATCGGAGGGCTGAAACTTTGCATATTGAGCTTCACTTGTCATAGCAAAGCCTTAGCTGCATCAACATTCCTCCTGACCCTCAATGCTAACATAGTAGAATCTGGATAAAAATCGACCTAGCAGGTGTCCAACATACCATCTCGGATCACCCTAACAACTTGCAAAATTCAGTCACAATCCCAGTAGCTTATAATGTTTGCAATTGGAGATTGAGATTTGGCTCTTAGAGGTTGCCAAAGTCTCAAGTAACAGTGCATCCTTTCAACTTAGAAACGTGAAGACAATCAGGCACCAGCAAGCAGGTTCCATGAAAGTAAGTCATTGCATAGCCATCTGGGGTCCCATGAATCTGTACGTTGCTGTGGTGTACACTTTCTCCTTGATGTCTAGGTGCTCTAATGTCAACTTTAGGGAGGAAGACTGGTCAGCAATTATGTTCTCAAATGATGTGAAAGAATCATCACATTGCTAATATGCTGCCCCTCCTCCAATGTCCTGCTTGCAACTGAATACAGTCAGCCCTGCATCGGGTACAGTTTGATGAGTATATAGTGCATCTGTGTGGAGAGTCTGTCACCCATGGAGTTCATCTTTCTGAGAATGTGAGCGTTAGTGAGGTCAGGTCGAGCACAAAGAAAACCATTAGTGGGCTTCACCGATTCAGCAGCTACTGCCTAGTGAATGGGCATGCCATTGGAAAGGTCTTTTTGTAGAGGCACTCATATGGCTATCCCTCACATGCCTAAAAACAGGTTGGTGAACTAGCCTGAGGATCACAGGGGCATTGGGTTCTCCAACAGACAGCTGAGACAAAAGTGTGGTTTACATTTCTCAATTAGCTGGTGAAGAAGATGCTTGGAACCTGTCACATTTGTGGCTACAGATGGCCACCACCTGAGCTGCAGATAAAGTATCGGCTGCCTCAGGAAATATAGAAAGAGGTCATCACTGAGATCTTAGACTCATCAAAACTTCCTACATTGTCTCATCATCATGGAGGAGTTCTCCCAGTTTCACAAATAAAAAGCTGCCCTCAACCCTTCATCAAAGTAGTCATTCCCGCTTTACATAAACTCATCATATCATTTGGCAAACATCAAGTGAGGCAATGTACCACATTTCAAAAGAGAGGACTATAAAGACCTTCAAGGTGTCTAGCTTTTCATGACTCTAGAACCACATCTTTATGGCCCAAACCACATCTTTATGGCCCAAGGCAAAAAGCATTATAGAGTATTTCATGGCCATGTTGAAGAAAGCCATGCAGCTTCCTAAAATCACCATGTCTCATATTGTGGATTTCTTGTGCTTGACCTCAATGGACTACCATGACATCCATCACAGAAGCACGTAAAAGTCACCACTTGATCTACTATTTGCCAGAAAGTGCTGAACCCGGATTCTTTACATGGTAGTACAGCATAACCTGGTTCATGAGGACGTGGAACAACATTATCATTACTTAAAGAAGAAAGTGAAAGGATATGCAGAATTGAAGAGAAAATCCTCTGCCCTGGGGACCAAGTGATTGCATTACTAAGGGCACCCACAGGACAATCCATCAGTTAATTCACATCCGTAAATGATGTCTGAAAGGCTCCATGGATGGACCTGCACTCAGCTGCACCTTCTCCTAATTCTGCCTGCTGAATGGAAATGACTGGAAACCTGTGTCAGGTCACAAGCTAACAGACATTGAAGAGGTTCCTGGAGAAGGCTACCCTTCTGACAACTTCATGCCTGCCCATCTTTGTCCATCACCCCCTCCAAGACATGAACCACATCCCTCTCTTCCTAGCCACAAGGCTCCTTAGAGATTCATCACCATGATGGACTAATCCCCGTCAGTTAATTGTTTAGTTGTTTAGAGATGTAGGGGCCTATTCACTATCCGCATTTTGTAGTATGTTTAGTCGTACAAAAATGCTGCAAAATGCTATTCAGAAAACCTACAAATATAAATCTCCACCTCTACCTCCACTTCTCCTATCTTCTCTATGGGGAGATCCCGACATATGTAAGTTTACTACTTGGTAGTAAATGTGGGCGGGACCAGGGAGAGTGACATGAAAAAGGGACATACTACTAAATGGGAGAGGGTTAGAGAGGAGTAAGGATGGACTTAGGGAGGATTAGGGAGGGGTTTAGGGATGGTCATACAGTCACCCACAAAAGAATAAGCCCATTGCTAATCACAAAGGGTCCTTCTAAAGTTACTACTGCCAAATAGGGACCAAAAACAGTAGTAAATAACTCCAGCTCAGTCTTGGAGTAAATTCAGCACTACACATGGCCAACCACTGGTACTGTAACACCCTCCCAAAGACAATAATGGAGGTAAGTACTTACAATATATTCCATATGACATATTCTTCCATTAAATTAAAATATTTAACATAGTTACAATTATCAATGAATGTTAATTCATGTTTAAAAAATCTAAAAATAAATTACTCAATTACAAAATATATTAATTAACTTTTTAGTTTAAAAATTATTGTAACATTATTTTGCATAAAATATTAATACATTTCTAGTTATCAATTCTACACATCACTTTCAATAATTATCAATGCATATTAAAAATGTTTTTTAAGTGAGAACTTTATTTTTTAAGTTATACAAAAGGGGATGATGGACGGAACGCTTGAGCCAATCAAACACTCACCCCCAGTCAACTGATCTGGGTTTAATCCATCATCATTCTTTAGCTCACTCCACCACCCCAGTTCAGACATGGCCATATGCAAATCAGTCTGACCCTGTGCCTCATGGGAACAGTCCAGCCCGAACTGCCAAGCCATGTCTTCCCTGGACCGGAAACAAGCATCCTAGGACCGGTTTCTGGCATTCCAGCCGTCATCAGCCAGGCTTGCTTGAATCCAGTGGCAAAGTGAGCAAGGGACCCACGTCTGGGCATACCCCGCCAACTTAGGGCAAACAAAGCGATACAAAAGGGGATGATGGACGGAACGCTTGAGCCAATCAAACACTCACCCCCAGTCAACTGATCTGGGTTTAATCCATCATCATTCTTTAGCTCACTCCACCACCCCAGTTCAGACATGGCCATATGCAAATCAGTCTGACCCTGTGCCTCATGGGAACAGTCCAGCCCGAACTGCCAAGCCATGTCTTCCCTGGACCGGAAACAAGCATCCTAGGACCGGTTTCTGGCATTCCAGCCGTCATCAGCCAGGCTTGCTTGAATCCAGTGGCAAAGTGAGCAAGGGACCCACGTCTGGGCATACCCCCGCCAACTTAGGGCAAACAAAGCGATACAAAGGGGATGATGGACGGAACGCTTGAGCCAATCAAACACTCACCCCCAGTCAACTGATCTGGGTTTAATCCATCATCATTCTTTAGCTCACTCCACCACCCCAGTTCAGACATGGCCATATGCAAATCAGTCTGACCCTGTGCCTCATGGGAACAGTCCAGCCCGAACTGCCAAGCCATGTCTTCCCTGGACCGGAAACAAGCATCCTAGGACCGGTTTCTGGCATTCCAGCCGTCATCAGCCAGGCTTGCTTGAATCCAGTGGCAAAGTGAGCAAGGGACCCACGTCTGGGCATACCCCCGCCAACTTAGGGCAAACAAAGCGATACAAAGGGGATGATGGACGGAACGCTTGAGCCAATCAAACACTCACCCCCAGTCAACTGATCTGGGTTTAATCCATCATCATTCTTTAGCTCACTCCACCACCCCAGTTCAGACATGGCCATATGCAAATCAGTCTGACCCTGTGCCTCATGGGAACAGTCCAGCCCGAACTGCCAAGCCATGTCTTCCCTGGACCGGAAACAAGCATCCTAGGACCGGTTTCTGGCATTCCAGCCGTCATCAGCCAGGCTTGCTTGAATCCAGTGGCAAAGTGAGCAAGGGACCCACGTCTGGGCATACCCCCGCCAACTTAGGGCAAACAAAGCGATACAAAAGGGGATGATGGACGGAACGCTTGAGCCAATCAAACACTCACCCCCAGTCAACTGATCTGGGTTTAATCCATCATCATTCTTTAGCTCACTCCACCACCCCAGTTCAGACATGGCCATATGCAAATCAGTCTGACCCTGTGCCTCATGGGAACAGTCCAGCCCGAACTGCCAAGCCATGTCTTCCTGGACCGGAAACAAGCATCCTAGGACCGGTTTCTGGCATTCCAGCCGTCATCAGCCAGGCTTGCTTGAATCCAGTGGCAAAGTGAGCAAGGGACCCACGTCTGGGCATACCCCCGCCAACTTAGGGCAAACAAAGCGATACAAAAGGGGATGATGGACGGAACGTTTGAGCCAATCAAACACTCACCCCCAGTCAACTGATCTGGGTTTAATCCATCATCATTCTTTAGCTCACTCCACCACCCCAGTTCAGACATGGCCATATGCAAATCAGTCTGACCCTGTGCCTCATGGGAACAGTCCAGCCCGAACTGCCAAGCCATGTCTTCCCTGGACCGGAAACAAGCATCCTAGGACCGGTTTCTGGCATTCCAGCCGTCATCAGCCAGGCTTGCTTGAATCCAGTGGCAAAGTGAGCAAGGGACCCACGTCTGGGCATACCCCCGCCAACTTAGGGCAAACAAAGCGATACAAAAGGGGATGATGGACGGAACGTTTGAGCCAATCAAACACTCACCCCCAGTCAACTGATCTGGGTTTAATCCATCATCATTCTTTAGCTCACTCCACCACCCCAGTTCAGACATGGCCATATGCAAATCAGTCTGACCCTGTGCCTCATGGGAACAGTCCAGCCCGAACTGCCAAGCCATGTCTTCCCTGGACCGGAAACAAGCATCCTAGGACCGGTTTCTGGCATTCCAGCCGTCATCAGCCAGGCTTGCTTGAATCCAGTGGCAAAGTGAGCAAGGGACCCACGTCTGGGCATACCCCCGCCAACTTAGGGCAAACAAAGCGATACAAAAGGGGATGATGGACGGAACGTTTGAGCCAATCAAACACTCACCCCCAGTCAACTGATCTGGGTTTAATCCATCATCATTCTTTAGCTCACTCCACCACCCCAGTTCAGACATGGCCATATGCAAATCAGTCTGACCCTGTGCCTCATGGGAACCGCCCAGCCCGAACTGCCAAGCCATGTCTTCCCTGGACCGGAAACAAGCATCCTAGGACCGGTTTCTGGCATTCCAGCCGTCATCAGCCAGGCTTGCTTGAATCCAGTGGCAAAGTGAGCAAGGGACCCACGTCTGGGCATACCCCCGCCAACTTAGGGCAAACAAAGCGATACAAAAGGGGATGATGGACGGAACGCTTGAGCCAATCAAACACTCACCCCCAGTCAACTGATCTGGGTTTAATCCATCATCATTCTTTAGCTCACTCCACCACCCCAGTTCAGACATGGCCATATGCAAATCAGTCTGACCCTGTGCCTCATGGGAACAGTCCAGCCCGAACTGCCAAGCCATGTCTTCCCTGGACCGGAAACAAGCATCCTAGGACCGGTTTCTGGCATTCCAGCCGTCATCAGCCAGGCTTGCTTGAATCCAGTGGCAAAGTGAGCAAGGGACCCACGTCTGGGCATACCCCCGCCAACTTAGGGCAAACAAAGCGATACAAAAGGGGATGATGGACGGAACGCTTGAGCCAATCAAACACTCACCCCCAGTCAACTGATCTGGGTTTAATCCATCATCATTCTTTAGCTCACTCCACCACCCCAGTTCAGACATGGCCATATGCAAATCAGTCTGACCCTGTGCCTCATGGGAACAGTCCAGCCCGAACTGCCAAGCCATGTCTTCCCTGGACCGGAAACAAGCATCCTAGGACCGGTTTCTGGCATTCCAGCCGTCATCAGCCAGGCTTGCTTGAATCCAGTGGCAAAGTGAGCAAGGGACCCACGTCTGGGCATACCCCCGCCAACTTAGGGCAAACAAAGCGATACAAAAGGGGATGATGGACGGAACGTTTGAGCCAATCAAACACTCACCCCCAGTCAACTGATCTGGGTTTAATCCATCATCATTCTTTAGCTCACTCCACCACCCCAGTTCAGACATGGCCATATGCAAATCAGTCTGACCCTGTGCCTCATGGGAACAGTCCAGCCCGAACTGCCAAGCCATGTCTTCCCTGGACCGGAAACAAGCATCCTAGGACCGGTTTCTGGCATTCCAGCCGTCATCAGCCAGGCTTGCTTGAATCCAGTGGCAAAGTGAGCAAGGGACCCACGTCTGGGCATACCCCCGCCAACTTAGGGCAAACAAAGCGATACAAAAGGGGATGATGGACGGAACGTTTGAGCCAATCAAACACTCACCCCCAGTCAACTGATCTGGGTTTAATCCATCATCATTCTTTAGCTCACTCCACCACCCCAGTTCAGACATGGCCATATGCAAATCAGTCTGACCCTGTGCCTCATGGGAACAGTCCAGCCCGAACTGCCAAGCCATGTCTTCCCTGGACCGGAAACAAGCATCCTAGGACCGGTTTCTGGCATTCCAGCCGTCATCAGCCAGGCTTGCTTGAATCCAGTGGCAAAGTGAGCAAGGGACCCACGCCTGGGCATACCCCCGCCAACTTAGGGCAAACAAAGCGATACAAAAGGGGATGATGGACGGAACGTTTGAGCCAATCAAACACTCACCCCCAGTCAACTGATCTGGGTTTAATCCATCATCATTCTTTAGCTCACTCCACCACCCCAGTTCAGACATGGCCATATGCAAATCAGTCTGACCCTGTGCCTCATGGGAACAGTCCAGCCCGAACTGCCAAGCCATGTCTTCCCTGGACCGGAAACAAGCATCCTAGGACCGGTTTCTGGCATTCCAGCCGTCATCAGCCAGGCTTGCTTGAATCCAGTGGCAAAGTGAGCAAGGGACCCACGTCTGGGCATACCCCCGCCAACTTAGGGCAAACAAAGCGATACAAAAGGGGATGATGGACGGAACGCTTGAGCCAATCAAACACTCACCCCCAGTCAACTGATCTGGGTTTAATCCATCATCATTCTTTAGCTCACTCCACCACCCCAGTTCAGACATGGCCATATGCAAATCAGTCTGACCCTGTGCCTCATGGGAACAGTCCAGCCCGAACTGCCAAGCCATGTCTTCCTGGACCGGAAACAAGCATCCTAGGACCGGTTTCTGGCATTCCAGCCGTCATCAGCCAGGCTCGCTTGAATCCAGTGGCAAAGTGAGCAAGGGACCCACGTCTGGGCATACCCCCGCCAACTTAGGGCAAACAAAGCGATACAAAAGGGGATGATGGACGGAACGCTTGAGCCAATCAAACACTCACCCCCAGTCAACTGATCTGGGTTTAATCCATCATCATTCTTTAGCTCACTCCACCACCCCAGTTCAGACATGGCCATATGCAAATCAGTCTGACCCTGTGCCTCATGGGAACAGTCCAGCCCGAACTGCCAAGCCATGTCTTCCCTGGACCGGAAACAAGCATCCTAGGACCGGTTTCTGGCATTCCAGCCGTCATCAGCCAGGCTTGCTTGAATCCAGTGGCAAAGTGAGCAAGGGACCCACGTCTGGGCATACCCCCGCCAACTTAGGGCAAACAAAGCGATACAAAAGGGGATGATGGACGGAACGTTTGAGCCAATCAAACACTCACCCCCAGTCAACTGATCTGGGTTTAATCCATCATCATTCTTTAGCTCACTCCACCACCCCAGTTCAGACATGGCCATATGCAAATCAGTCTGACCCTGTGCCTCATGGGAACAGTCCAGCCCGAACTGCCAAGCCATGTCTTCCCTGGACCGGAAACAAGCATCCTAGGACCGGTTTCTGGCATTCCAGCCGTCATCAGCCAGGCTTGCTTGAATCCAGTGGCAAAGTGAGCAAGGGACCCACGTCTGGGCATACCCCGCCAACTTAGGGCAAACAAAGCGATACAAAAGGGGATGATGGACGGAACGCTTGAGCCAATCAAACACTCACCCCCAGTCAACTGATCTGGGTTTAATCCATCATCATTCTTTAGCTCACTCCACCACCCTCAGTTCAGACATGGCCATATGCAAATCAGTCTGACCCTGTGCCTCATGGGAACAGTCCAGCCCGAACTGCCAAGCCATGTCTTCCCTGGACCGGAAACAAGCATCCTAGGACCGGTTTCTGGCATTCCAGCCGTCATCAGCCAGGCTTGCTTGAATCCAGTGGCAAAGTGAGCAAGGGACCCACGTCTGGGCATACCCCCGCCAACTTAGGGCAAACAAAGCGATACAAAAGGGGATGATGGACGGAACGTTTGAGCCAATCAAACACTCACCCCCAGTCAACTGATCTGGGTTTAATCCATCATCATTCTTTAGCTCACTCCACCACCCCAGTTCAGACATGGCCATATGCAAATCAGTCTGACCCTGTGCCTCATGGGAACAGTCCAGCCCGAACTGCCAAGCCATGTCTTCCCTGGACCGGAAACAAGCATCCTAGGACCGGTTTCTGGCATTCCAGCCGTCATCAGCCAGGCTTGCTTGAATCCAGTGGCAAAGTGAGCAAGGGACCCACGTCTGGGCATACCCCCGCCAACTTAGGGCAAACAAAGCGATACAAAAGGGGATGATGGACGGAACGTTTGAGCCAATCAAACACTCACCCCCAGTCAACTGATCTGGGTTTAATCCATCATCATTCTTTAGCTCACTCCACCACCCCAGTTCAGACATGGCCATATGCAAATCAGTCTGACCCTGTGCCTCATGGGAACAGTCCAGCCCGAACTGCCAAGCCATGTCTTCCCTGGACCGGAAACAAGCATCCTAGGACCGGTTTCTGGCATTCCAGCCGTCATCAGCCAGGCTCGCTTGAATCCAGTGGCAAAGTGAGCAAGGGACCCACGTCTGGGCATACCCCCGCCAACTTAGGGCAAACAAAGCGATACAAAAGGGGATGATGGACGGAACGCTTGAGCCAATCAAACACTCACCCCCAGTCAACTGATCTGGGTTTAATCCATCATCATTCTTTAGCTCACTCCACCACCCCAGTTCAGACATGGCCATATGCAAATCAGTCTGACCCTGTGCCTCATGGGAACAGTCCAGCCCGAACTGCCAAGCCATGTCTTCCCTGGACCGGAAACAAGCATCCTAGGACCGGTTTCTGGCATTCCAGCCGTCATCAGCCAGGCTTGCTTGAATCCAGTGGCAAAGTGAGCAAGGGACCCACGTCTGGGCATACCCCCGCCAACTTAGGGCAAACAAAGCGATACAAAGGGGATGATGGACGGAACGTTTGAGCCAATCAAACACTCACCCCCAGTCAACTGATCTGGGTTTAATCCATCATCATTCTTTAGCTCACTCCACCACCCCAGTTCAGACATGGCCATATGCAAATCAGTCTGACCCTGTGCCTCATGGGAACAGTCCAGCCCGAACTGCCAAGCCATGTCTTCCCTGGACCGGAAACAAGCATCCTAGGACCGGTTTCTGGCATTCCAGCCGTCATCAGCCAGGCTTGCTTGAATCCAGTGGCAAAGTGAGCAAGGGACCCACGTCTGGGCATACCCCCGCCAACTTAGGGCAAACAAAGCGATACAAAAGGGGATGATGGACGGAACGCTTGAGCCAATCAAACACTCACCCCCAGTCAACTGATCTGGGTTTAATCCATCATCATTCTTTAGCTCACTCCACCACCCCAGTTCAGACATGGCCATATGCAAATCAGTCTGACCCTGTGCCTCATGGGAACAGTCCAGCCCGAACTGCCAAGCCATGTCTTCCTGGACCGGAAACAAGCATCCTAGGACCGGTTTCTGGCATTCCAGCCGTCATCAGCCAGGCTTGCTTGAATCCAGTGGCAAAGTGAGCAAGGGACCCACGTCTGGGCATACCCCCGCCAACTTAGGGCAAACAAAGCGATACAAAAGGGGATGATGGACGGAACGCTTGAGCCAATCAAACACTCACCCCCAGTCAACTGATCTGGGTTTAATCCATCATCATTCTTTAGCTCACTCCACCACCCCAGTTCAGACATGGCCATATGCAAATCAGTCTGACCCTGTGCCTCATGGGAACAGTCCAGCCCGAACTGCCAAGCCATGTCTTCCCTGGACCGGAAACAAGCATCCTAGGACCGGTTTCTGGCATTCCAGCCGTCATCAGCCAGGCTTGCTTGAATCCAGTGGCAAAGTGAGCAAGGGACCCACGCCTGGGCATACCCCCGCCAACTTAGGGCAAACAAAGCGATACAAAAGGGGATGATGGACGGAACGCTTGAGCCAATCAAACACTCACCCCCAGTCAACTGATCTGGGTTTAATCCATCATCATTCTTTAGCTCACTCCACCACCCCAGTTCAGACATGGCCATATGCAAATCAGTCTGACCCTGTGCCTCATGGGAACAGTCCAGCCCGAACTGCCAAGCCATGTCTTCCCTGGACCGGAAACAAGCATCCTAGGACCGGTTTCTGGCATTCCAGCCGTCATCAGCCAGGCTTGCTTGAATCCAGTGGCAAAGTGAGCAAGGGACCCACGTCTGGGCATACCCCGCCAACTTAGGGCAAACAAAGCGATACAAAAGGGGATGATGGACGGAACGCTTGAGCCAATCAAACACTCACCCCCAGTCAACTGATCTGGGTTTAATCCATCATCATTCTTTAGCTCACTCCACCACCCCAGTTCAGACATGGCCATATGCAAATCAGTCTGACCCTGTGCCTCATGGGAACAGTCCAGCCCGAACTGCCAAGCCATGTCTTCCTGGACCGGAAACAAGCATCCTAGGACCGGTTTCTGGCATTCCAGCCGTCATCAGCCAGGCTTGCTTGAATCCAGTGGCAAAGTGAGCAAGGGACCCACGTCTGGGCATACCCCCGCCAACTTAGGGCAAACAAAGCGATACAAAAGGGGATGATGGACGGAACGTTTGAGCCAATCAAACACTCACCCCCAGTCAACTGATCTGGGTTTAATCCATCATCATTCTTTAGCTCACTCCACCACCCCAGTTCAGACATGGCCATATGCAAATCAGTCTGACCCTGTGCCTCATGGGAACAGTCCAGCCCGAACTGCCAAGCCATGTCTTCCCTGGACCGGAAACAAGCATCCTAGGACCGGTTTCTGGCATTCCAGCCGTCATCAGCCAGGCTTGCTTGAATCCAGTGGCAAAGTGAGCAAGGGACCCACGTCTGGGCATACCCCCGCCAACTTAGGGCAAACAAAGCGATACAAAAGGGGATGATGGACGGAACGCTTGAGCCAATCAAACACTCACCCCCAGTCAACTGATCTGGGTTTAATCCATCATCATTCTTTAGCTCACTCCACCACCCCAGTTCAGACATGGCCATATGCAAATCAGTCTGACCCTGTGCCTCATGGGAACAGTCCAGCCCGAACTGCCAAGCCATGTCTTCCTGGACCGGAAACAAGCATCCTAGGACCGGTTTCTGGCATTCCAGCCGCCATCAGCCAGGCTCGCTTGAATCCAGTGGCAAAGTGAGCAAGGGACCCACGTCTGGGCATACCCCCGCCAACTTAGGGCAAACAAAGCGATACAAAAGGGGATGATGGACGGAACGTTTGAGCCAATCAAACACTCACCCCCAGTCAACTGATCTGGGTTTAATCCATCATCATTCTTTAGCTCACTCCACCACCCCAGTTCAGACATGGCCATATGCAAATCAGTCTGACCCTGTGCCTCATGGGAACAGTCCAGCCCGAACTGCCAAGCCATGTCTTCCCTGGACCGGAAACAAGCATCCTAGGACCGGTTTCTGGCATTCCAGCCGTCATCAGCCAGGCTTGCTTGAATCCAGTGGCAAAGTGAGCAAGGGACCCACGTCTGGGCATACCCCCGCCAACTTAGGGCAAACAAAGCGATACAAAAGGGGATGATGGACGGAACGCTTGAGCCAATCAAACACTCACCCCCAGTCAACTGATCTGGGTTTAATCCATCATCATTCTTTAGCTCACTCCACCACCCCAGTTCAGACATGGCCATATGCAAATCAGTCTGACCCTGTGCCTCATGGGAACAGTCCAGCCCGAACTGCCAAGCCATGTCTTCCCTGGACCGGAAACAAGCATCCTAGGACCGGTTTCTGGCATTCCAGCCGTCATCAGCCAGGCTTGCTTGAATCCAGTGGCAAAGTGAGCAAGGGACCCACGTCTGGGCATACCCCCGCCAACTTAGGGCAAACAAAGCGATACAAAAGGGGATGATGGACGGAACGTTTGAGCCAATCAAACACTCACCCCCAGTCAACTGATCTGGGTTTAATCCATCATCATTCTTTAGCTCACTCCACCACCCCAGTTCAGACATGGCCATATGCAAATCAGTCTGACCCTGTGCCTCATGGGAACAGTCCAGCCCGAACTGCCAAGCCATGTCTTCCTGGACCGGAAACAAGCATCCTAGGACCGGTTTCTGGCATTCCAGCATTCATCAGCCAGGCTTGCTTGAATCCAGTGGCAAAGTGAGCAAGGGACCCACGTCTGGGCATACCCCCGCCAACTTAGGGCAAACAAAGCGATACAAAAGGGGATGATGGACGGAACGCTTGAGCCAATCAAACACTCACCCCCAGTCAACTGATCTGGGTTTAATCCATCATCATTCTTTAGCTCACTCCACCACCCCAGTTCAGACATGGCCATATGCAAATCAGTCTGACCCTGTGCCTCATGGGAACAGTCCAGCCCGAACTGCCAAGCCATGTCTTCCCTGGACCGGAAACAAGCATCCTAGGACCGGTTTCTGGCATTCCAGCCGTCATCAGCCAGGCTTGCTTAAATCCAGTGGCAAAGTGAGCAAGGGACCCACGTCTGGGCATACCCCCGCCAACTTAGGGCAAACAAAGCGATACAAAAGGGGATGATGGACGGAACGTTTGAGCCAATCAAACACTCACCCCCAGTCAACTGATCTGGGTTTAATCCATCATCATTCTTTAGCTCACTCCACCACCCCAGTTCAGACATGGCCATATGCAAATCAGTCTGACCCTGTGCCTCATGGGAACAGTCCAGCCCGAACTGCCAAGCCATGTCTTCCCTGGACCGGAAACAAGCATCCTAGGACCGGTTTCTGGCATTCCAGCCGTCATCAGCCAGGCTTGCTTGAATCCAGTGGCAAAGTGAGCAAGGGACCCACGTCTGGGCATACCCCCGCCAACTTAGGGCAAACAAAGCGATACAAAAGGGGATGATGGACGGAACGTTTGAGCCAATCAAACACTCACCCCCAGTCAACTGATCTGGGTTTAATCCATCATCATTCTTTAGCTCACTCCACCACCCCAGTTCAGACATGGCCATATGCAAATCAGTCTGACCCTGTGCCTCATGGGAACAGTCCAGCCCGAACTGCCAAGCCATGTCTTCCCTGGACCGGAAACAAGCATCCTAGGACCGGTTTCTGGCATTCCAGCCGTCATCAGCCAGGCTTGCTTGAATCCAGTGGCAAAGTGAGCAAGGGACCCACGTCTGGGCATACCCCCGCCAACTTAGGGCAAACAAAGCGATACAAAAGGGGATGATGGACGGAACGCTTGAGCCAATCAAACACTCACCCCCAGTCAACTGATCTGGGTTTAATCCATCATCATTCTTTAGCTCACTCCACCACTCCCAGTTCAGACATGGCCATATGCAAATCAGTCTGACCCTGTGCCTCATGGGAACAGTCCAGCCCGAACTGCCAAGCCATGTCTTCCCTGGACCGGAAACAAGCATCCTAGGACCGGTTTCTGGCATTCCAGCCGTCATCAGCCAGGCTTGCTTGAATCCAGTGGCAAAGTGAGCAAGGGACCCACGTCTGGGCATACCCCCGCCAACTTAGGGCAAAACAAAGCGATACAAAAGGGGATGATGGACGGAACGTTTGAGCCAATCAAACACTCACCCCCAGTCAACTGATCTGGGTTTAATCCATCATCATTCTTTAGCTCACTCCACCACCCCAGTTCAGACATGGCCATATGCAAATCAGTCTGACCCTGTGCCTCATGGGAACAGTCCAGCCCGAACTGCCAAGCCATGTCTTCCTGGACCGGAAACAAGCATCCTAGGACCGGTTTCTGGCATTCCAGCCGTCATCAGCCAGGCTTGCTTGAATCCAGTGGCAAAGTGAGCAAGGGACCCACGTCTGGGCATACCCCCGCCAACTTAGGGCAAACAAAGCGATACAAAAGGGGATGATGGACGGAACGTTTGAGCCAATCAAACACTCACCCCCAGTCAACTGATCTGGGTTTAATCCATCATCATTCTTTAGCTCACTCCACCACCCCAGTTCAGACATGGCCATATGCAAATCAGTCTGACCCTGTGCCTCATGGGAACAGTCCAGCCCGAACTGCCAAGCCATGTCTTCCCTGGACCGGAAACAAGCATCCTAGGACCGGTTTCTGGCATTCCAGCCGTCATCAGCCAGGCTTGCTTGAATCCAGTGGCAAAGTGAGCAAGGGACCCACGTCTGGGCATACCCCCGCCAACTTAGGGCAAACAAAGCGATACAAAAGGGGATGATGGACGGAACGTTTGAGCCAATCAAACACTCACCCCCAGTCAACTGATCTGGGTTTAATCCATCATCATTCTTTAGCTCACTCCACCACCCCAGTTCAGACATGGCCATATGCAAATCAGTCTGACCCTGTGCCTCATGGGAACAGTCCAGCCCGAACTGCCAAGCCATGTCTTCCCTGGACCGGAAACAAGCATCCTAGGACCGGTTTCTGGCATTCCAGCCGTCATCAGCCAGGCTTGCTTGAATCCAGTGGCAAAGTGAGCAAGGGACCCACGTCTGGGCATACCCCCGCCAACTTAGGGCAAACAAAGCGATACAAAAGGGGATGATGGACGGAACGTTTGAGCCAATCAAACACTCACCCCCAGTCAACTGTTAGCCTTCAAAATTGTTTTTTTATTTTAGGTAATATAGTTAAAGAATTGACGATTTAACATAAAATAAAGTTAATAATTGTTCTGTTTCATTATTCCCTTTGTGTTACATTTAAAATAAATGTCTACATTTAATTAACATGTAAGGATAGTTTTACTTTTTTTATTTAAATACACTTTTTTACTTTTCCCTATACTTCATCATAGGAAGACTCCACATTCATGATAGTTATCTCAGTATGGTAAAGTACAGGGAAAAAAAGTATATTAAACTTGGAATATTTTGTACTAAATATTAATCTCCATTAATATTATATTTTTTTTATTGTAGAGCAAAATAAAAAATGCTACAGCACTTTTAACACAATTTTGACCTAAATCTTTAATTGAATAAGTGTATTAAATTCAATTACTTTTAAAGTTTAAGTTATAAATAAATTCCCTATAAAGTATTTGTTATTATGCATTGATAATTATTAAAAGAGGTGTATAGAAATAATCACAAGTAATTTAATTATCCTCTAATAAAAAATATTTTTACGTTAATTTATTAATTCAAAAAAGGTTGTTATAATATCTTATATGTTTTAGTTTTATATTTGTAACATTATATTATTTATCTTTCGAGATAGCACACACAAGTTGCTGTTTACTAGGAATAAGATTGGGATGCCAACATAGGCCATGAGATACAGATGTATGGAATTGAATTTTAACGGGTTCGCATGTACCAGTGGGAGCAGTCATAATGGGCTATTAGGCCAGGTTTAGATGATCGGACAACTAATCAAGCCCTGAAGAAGTCTCTCATAAAAAGTCGAAACACATTAGTTACTGAAAATAATTTTAATTCTATGAAGATTTGAATAAATGAGTTTGAGGATGAATTTTGTGCAACCCATGTTGTAATAAGTTTGTATACTATATGGACATGGAAGAAAAATTGTGTGTGCCGGTCACTCTTGTTTAACACTATATTATTTATTTATATTTGAAACTATTTTAAATAATTTAATTTACCATTATTTCCCAAGGGATTTTCTTTTCAGTCATGTTCTGTATTATTTTCTATGGGAAGGTGCTGCAGTATCAGTAGTTGCCAATGTGTGGTGCTGAATTTACTACTGTTTCTTTTTTGCAGTAGTGACAATCTTAAATTTGGCCCGCCACTGTGCCATCCAACTTTTACCATAGCTTAAATCTTAGTACCTTTACACCTGCCTTCATCTGAGGACTTTTACCACTACTTATACTTTAGTACCACTACTATTAACTAAGCCTAGCGTATCTTCTCCAATCAATTTCCTTGCAGTAAGTAGTGTTTGTCACCATACCATTGGAACTGCAAGACTATGGTCAAGAAGTATTTCCTCCAATGCAGTACAGCCACAACACCACTATGTCTAGTCTTCAGGAGTGACTTTGTTTCGGTTCGACTTTTCATTGATTTGAAAGTTCAACCTTCTCCTGCAGAGGTAGAGGTGGGTGCCTACTCTGAAGCCAAGGTCTAACTCTCTTTCTCATGTACTGCTAGCCTTCAATCTCACATTCGACCCACTGTGGAACATGTGGAAGATAAAGGCCCTCTGACCAGTTGCGTATTATTATGTTATATTTTATTTAGAGCATGCAACACTCGCTGGAACACCTTGACACTTTCAAACTAGATAACTATTAATAAAAGGACACACCTCAGAGGTTGAGCTGAGCTAAAAATAAGATCAATCAGATCAAAAGGGGAAATATGGCAAAAGAAGAAATCAAAGGCCAAAGAACAATGCCTAGAGACTAATAAGAACTCAGTCCTATCCTGAACATTTAAACTCCTTCTGTATCAACAATTTTCTACTTGAATGATGTGAGGTGCCCACTCAAAAGTCAAAAGAATAATGGCTTCACTTACCCAAGCCATATGTCAGTCTCATACTGTTGATGTTCTACCCATATATGATTGCCTGGGAATGGACAATTTATGTCAGCAGACATGTGTGCTCCATGCTTACCATAGTATAGTACAAAAAGTACCTTATGACATCAAAATAATAAAAACTTAGAAATATCACATGACATTGCAGTGCATGAAATGCACATTGGTAGACTTGACATTATAATATACTCACAATTAAATTACTGTTCATGGTCATCCAGCTGAGCATAGAACTTTGACAAGGCAGAAGTGATTGACCCTGTCTATTCAGTCTACCCCATCCTTTCTGGTGGCAATCCATACCGCAGTACAAATCCTAGTGAGAACCTGCTAGAATGCCAAATGAGCTCTCTGCAAAGTTGAGTCTCAGTACCCATAAAGCTGAAGAACGCTGTTGAAGACTTCCAGATCCACAATCTCCACTAATTCCTGAAAGGGTTCTCTGGGTTCTTTCCTCTGCCACTAATGGACAAAGATAGGTGTACCAGCCAAACAACAGCAGCATTGGATGTCGGGCTGGGTAGCTTAGGAAATTTTGATTGTGCACTTGTACTTTAAGGTACACAAGGTGGCACAGGAACATGCACTATGCTGCATATACATATGTTGCATATGATTTTAACAAATGTATAGACAGGGATCAGAATCAAGAGTTCAATAGCAATTCCAATTGCGATCTAGACACATACAGCATTACTTAAAGATGTTATATATATATATATTCACTGAAAAAACCATAGGTTTCAGGGACGTTATAGTTAGAAATGAGCATTTAAAAAACCTTAGAAATTCACTGAAAAAAACATAGGTTTTTAGGGACGTTATAGTTAGAAATAAGCATTTAAAAAACATTAGAAATTCACTGAAAAAACCATAGGTTGCAGGGACGTTATAGTTAGTTGGATATTTCACTCGTATCAAACCAGAGAAATTCGGCTGTTATAGTTAGTAGAGCTAACTATAACTCGCGCCCCCGCATTGCACTGCTGATGACGTCACATATTACATCACTCATGACATGCTCAGTGACATCACTGATGACATCACTGATGACATCTCAAATGACATCACTGATGACATCACTGATGACATCATCCACGTGATCATCTGATGCACATCCTCACACCCTAATAAAACCTATCATACACCCACTCTATAATACAGACTACCAATATCGAAACTATAGACACACCAATAACAGTTAGTACATACTAAGGCATCGGATAATCATGCAGTCCCACAGTACCCTGCATGCTTTTAAATACTTTTTATCGGCCTCCGGTGTGCTGTTCATCACAATGCTTTTCCCAATACATGTCGGTACATGTAGTTCATTTTCAAGCACCAATTCAAACCCTCCAGTGGGAAAGATGATTCACCTTAATCCAAGGACAGTTTTAGCAGCCCACATTGAGCCTCTGGATGAGACTCTGCCACCTTGACTCAAAGAGACCCACAGCGCAAGTTTTTGCCGCCATATTGGTTAAGTCGTGTAGATTGTGCGTAACGTCCCGTACGTATTTCCGGAGGTCACGTCAGGTGCGCGAATCCATCGCAAATTTTTAAGTTTTAAAAGTATATGTATATAACTTTAATATGTATATTATAGCAAGAGATTATTTAATCTAATTATAAATATCATATATTTGAAATTGTAATAAAGATATATTATTGTTAAATATATGTTCCGGAAATCGTGTCCGGTGCGCGTTGGTTGCGCGCCGGGTGCGCAAATCCCATGTGACTTCAAAAGTAACAATTTCATTGGTTAAGAACCTTTTGATTCTAGAACTTGAGGGACCCACCCATTTTTTTCATTCCTTCAAGAGCATCTCAGCAGACACACCTGTTGTCTTCTGCTCCTCTTGTTTGCCTTTTTTGGGTGTTTTTTTTCACTGATCTAAAAATCGCAGCTGGCAATGCACCTCAGCAGCTTCCATCTGAAGAGGACGAAGACCTGGAGGAACCTGTCAAGAAAAGGTACAAAAGTATTGTGTGTGCATTTTTCTCATACCACCTGGGGAGTAAAAGGTGAATGCCCGAAAAGCAACCTGCACCATTTGTCAGAATGTCCTTGTGGAAGTGGGATC
>CAWUFW010029102.1:0-19783 GCA_963921515.1 Calotriton arnoldi | reverse complement strand
AAGAATACAACTTGCCAAGCTCAACAAGTCCAAGCACTCATGAGAACCAATCTCCCTATGCAACAACATTTTTAAACTGAAACTGTGTACCTTTTGTTAGACTCTTTTCTTCACTAATCTCTTACCACAGCTCTTTTATCTTAGTATTCTCTGATTGTGTAATGTACTAAGTCATATTTCGAGCAACAGTAATAGAGTTGTCTGCAAACAAATTGTATGTCCATATTTACAATCTATATTTTTAGAATGACTGCATTTTACACATTAATGATTTTGGATGTCTCTGCTCTTCTCAAATTGTATGTGATTTTGGTGAATTTCCTGTCGCTGTATGTCTCACTGCAGACAAAAAGCTGTTCACTCTTCCTTGTGCAAGAATAGGTTGTGGGTCCAAAACAACATCTTGTGTAAAATTTTCCTTTAGATCTGTATCTTATTCTACAGTATAACTCACATCTATGTGCTTTGAAAGTGAATAATTTGTTGTCTCAGGCCTTTGTCAGTGGTGTGTTTCTGGGGATGGCGCATGTCCCATACTGTTCTATGAAAGAGAGCACACACTCATCGCTCTCTGTTCCAAATTCTTGGAGCATCTTTCATCCAAAACAACATGTGAATATGATGAGCATGTCTTACTTTGTACTTTGTATGCCAAATAAAATCAGTTACTTCTCCACGTGAAGGATTATTTTTGTTACAGATGAAAGACAGCATGGCCTGGAATCTATGAATAAAATATTCTGCATACATTAGCGGGATCCATTTGCCCCTTTCAAAATTCATGTATACTCAGCACACTCGATGTAACAAACCAAGTAGGTGCTCCTAGGTTTCTTCAACATGCATTTGAGTTCTCCATGAGGACAATACTAATACTAATTTTTTTCCCTTTGGCATGCAATCAAATTCATTAAGTTATATTCCCAGTTTACATGTTTTTCTTGATCTTTATCTACAAATTCCCTTGCAAATACATTTTGAATATTTGCTCCTGTCTTCAAAATGATTCACAGCATAAGAAAGTCCAGACAAATCACTTTAAAAACAGAAGATGAAATATGAATGTAATGCACAGACAAAATCTTGGGTTCTCTGAGTCTAATTGTGGTGAGCAGTATTCAGCTGCTGGTATCTGTACAGGGAGGTTATCACAGCGTCCACCTACTCCAGTGGAAAACAGTCGCGTAAAACAACAAGCCTCTAAATAAAATTCCCAGACACTTAAGGGACTTCGTTTTTGCTTGCTTCATTTGAAAGAGTTCAATAGCATCACCAATAACTTATTTAGAGTTCTGTGGATGGGTAATGTAGTGTTCAAATAATTCTTCTTGTCTAGATTGATCCACTTTTTCAATCTGTACGCATGATGATAAGGTATCAACGTGTATGCAAATTCAAATTTCAGCAGCATCAACATTTCTCTAGTAGATATCATTTTTCACAAGGTATAATGTTGCTTTTTTAACTTTCTTCACATCTACTAACTCTTGCAAGATTTTTCTATTCTTTGTTGGAACACCATTTACTAAAATGGTAAGTGATTCTTCTATCTCTCTAACTACTCCTACCGTTTAAATATTCTTCTTAAAATCTAAAGGTAAATACACAACACTCTCGTTTTGTCATCTGGATAGCTCAGTTTGAGGTGATTCCCCTGTCTTTGGATCCATACGAATGATTGCTGAAGTATGTATGTGTTGAACAAGAATTAATTCATAAACATTCAATGATTTAAGCTCTTGTGGAATGGATACCAATTCTTGTTATGTATACCTCTAGCTGGCATTTTATTATTCTCTAACTTGTCGTAGCAGTTCCTACAGATAATTGTTCCTCAACAAATAAATGTGCACCATATTCTTGCCATTTATTATTGTCCTCTTTTTTAATTTTAGAGTACACTACATTTAAAGTTTGCGTTTTGTAGTGAGTGTGTCAACAACAAATATAAACACAGTTTGGTTTTTCGAAGGAAACTGTATTACACTTTGCATTGATTTGAGTTGAAATTTCTGTATCTTCTACATCTTCAGTAACCAACATCACATTTTCCTATACTCCCTTCTAGACCAAACAACTAAAACTGAGTATCTTCTTAAATGTTTTCTACCTCCTGCTAGTGTACCACACAATAAAACTCTATTCATCTCTCCTAAGCATAAAGCAGTAATTTTACATAGTAAAGTCTTCTAACCAAAGTTCATTTTTTTGGGTGGTGAACTGCATAACATAATAAATGATGAAACATGCTTGTGCAAACTTTCCTTAAAGGGCCTGCCAGTGAATGTCGCTAGTCAATTACTATATTTTCTCACTTTGCATGGATCTAATCCTTGCAAAATTATACTTTTCTTTCTCAGACTTCTGCATAGAAAGTCATGTTCAAAATCTTTACTAAATCAATTGATTTCTGACAAATACTGTAAATACTACTACAATTCAATTTGTATACTGGGGCCTGTCTATGCCTTCTCTTGCACCTCTTCAGCTATCACTTCCTCTACATTCCTAGAAACCATCTCCTCTTTTGCAACAGCAGAACCATAATTTACTTGAATACAACAACCACTTAAATCAACAGTATGTTCTAATGTATTCTCTTGAAAATAGCTTTCCTCCTTGAAATAAGTATTTATACTAGAATTATACATCCATACACCTTTAATAAGTTTCCAAAAATTAGTTTTATTAATATGCCTTTTCTAGCACTTCTTCATACACAACATTGTTTTGTTTAACATCCTCATTCTATTCATTATCAAAATAAATACTTTCCTCTTCAAATCAAAAGCTTTTTCGCACAACACTCTCAATATACTACTTTTGCTTAAATGCATCACTTCTCCTCTTATACTTCTTCATTCTTCCTGCAATTTTTTGTATTACCTTAGTGTGAAACATTTTAGCTCTTAAGTCCTTAAACTGTTTTTATCACCAGGACATACTCTCTGATTTCTTAGAACATTTTGTACTTTGTGAAACACTTACTCCTTGCTTTTGTTCAGTTGATGTGCAAATTCCATTTTTAGATAAAACTGTACTCTCATTCTGCATTTTACAACATATTTTTTTCCAGAATCTGCTAAGTACTCTTACCAGCTTCTCTTTTGTTTTCTCTGGACATTCCCCAACCGTATTTTGTTTTTCCGTTTCACTTTTGAAATGAGTAATACTGTTTCTTTCTTTTTGTGTTTTGTTAGGCATTGTAGTACTCTTCTTTATCAAAACTGTATATCTGGAAAAGTAATAACCAATACATTAAGCTCCAGGTTAAAACATCTAATTATTAATTCACTAATTAACAACTTTATCAATGAAACAATGCAACATATCAAGAGAAGAGGTGAGAGCCTGTATATGGGTATATGAATGGGTAAAACAGTATCTGTATAGATAACTCAGAGAGCATGAGAGTAGTGTGAATGGTTGTCACAGAGTCTGTTTAGCTATGTGAGAGGGTCTCATAGTTTATGAGTGAATATGTGAGAGGGTGTAAACGCATGTGTATTGGTATGTAAACAGATTTAGGGGTCACTACATGGGTGATGTCAGAGTAAATGAGAGTCTCTGTATGTCTGTGTTAATGATTGTGGCACTCCCTTTATGGCTATGTGAGAGGGTATTATATTCTATGTATAAGTATATGACAGGGTGTGTGAATCTCTGTATGGATATGGAATGGGTATAAGAGTGTCTATATGGGTATGTGAGAGGATGTAAGGGTCGCTATATGGATATGTGAGAGGGTGTATCACTCTCTGTATGGGTATGTGAATAGGTGTCAGAATCATATGTAAACAAAGGAGAGAGCGAGGATTCTAAGGGGGTGCGTCCCTATCCCAGGGATAGTACAAGAAAACAACGTGGACAAACCCACTAGTATAGTCGACTACTAGTACTTTTGAGAGCCAAAACCCATTAGGCTACGTGGGTTTTTGGCTCTCAAAAAGTACTAGTGAGTTGACTATACTAGTGGGTTCGTCCATGTTGTTTTTCTTTTTCTTTAGGTGTCAGAATCTCCGTCATTATGTGAATAGGTATGAGTATGTATATGGATATCTTAGAGGGTGTGAGAGGGTTTCTAAACAAGTATGTGAATGATTATGACAGTCTCTGTTTGGGTATATGTTATGTTATGTTAATGAAGTTTTATAACGCGCACAGATACTCCCAGGAGTGTCCCGGCGCGAGCCTTGAGGTGCAGCTAGAAAGAGAATTGCAGGTTAAAACAGAAGTGTTTTGAGCTGTTTTTTAAAAAGTCCAAGATCATGGGTGTTACGCAGCGAGAAGGGCAACAAATTCCAGGCGGTGGCTGCCCGAAATGCAAGAGATCTGCCCCCCATTCTTTGACGACGGACACGAGGTAACCGGGCAAGATACTGAGATGCTGACCTCAGATCTCTAGTAGGGGTATAGAACTCAAAGCGCTTCCTTAGGTAAGCTGGCCCCAATCCATGGAGAGCACGATGGGCAACCACAAGGGCTTTAAACTTAACACGCTTAGTGACCGGCAGCTAATGCAAGGTGCGCAGATGTTGTCTAACGCTGCTTCTGATAGGAACATTGAATAAGAGCCTGGCCGCTGCATTCTGGACGCACCTGCAGTTTATTAAAAGAATAATCTGGTAAACCAATATACAGGGCATTGGCGTAATCAAGGCGAGACAAAATCAACGCCCTGGTCACTGTTTCCCTTGCATCCCTAGGGAGCAAGGGAAGAAATTTCCTGAGTGACTTCAGTATCCCAAAACAGCTCCCAGCCAATTTTTTGATGTGATACGAAAAGACAAATTTTCATCAAACCACACGCCCAGATTCTTAACAGGTTGGCCAGAAGAGGATGGTAGCGGAAAGCCAGCCGGCCAGAGAGTCTCTCTGAACCGTGTGGGAAGTTGTCGTAGAGCAGAATCTCCGATTTTTCTTCGTTGCATTTAAGCTGTGCCGCTGAGAGCCACTGAAAGACAGCTGTCAGACATTTCTTAACCTTCACGGTATCACACTCCAATTTACCCCAGGTAAACAGTAGTTGAGTATCATCGGGCGTATGCAACGATTTTGGCTCCTAGCTCCTCCGCTAATTGTACCAGAGGAGTGACGTAGATGTTGAAAAGAAGGGGACTCAAAGAGGACCCTTGCGCACTCCTGTGGTAACACCTTGAGGCGTTGGAAGAAAATGGGGGATCCAAATCTGTTGCGTACGCCTTCAAGAAAAGATTTTAGCCACCTCCAGGCTGATCCCGTGACACCTATTTCCATCAAGCGAGACAGAAGCAACGAGTGGGGAACAGTATCGAATGCTGCCGATAAATCCAACAATATCAAGGCAGCACTTCCACCGGCATCCAAACAACCTCGGATAGCTTCTGATACTTCAACCAGGGCCGACTCAGTACTATATGCAGCTCTCAAACCTGATTGAGCTGGATGTAGAAGACCTGACCTTCAATAAAATCAGTGAGCTGTTTATTAACTGCCTTCTCACAGATTTTAGAAACAGTGGGAAGAAGGGAGATCTGTATATGTATGTAATGGGTATAAGGCTGCCTGTATGGATATTTGAGAGGGTGTGACATTGTACTTATGTGTATGTGACAGGATGTCATAGTCACTGTATGCGTATGTGAATGGGTATGAGGGTGTCTATATGGGTATGTGACAGGATGTGAGAAATATCATATGGGTATGTGGAGGGGTTGTGAGATTCTCTGTATGGTTATGTGAATGGGTGTCACAATATCTGTATAGGTATGTGAATGGGTATAAAGGAGATTGGAATGTGTATATGAGAGGTTATGAGAGTCTCTACATTGGTATATGACAGGTTGTGAGAGTCTCTCATGGCTATGTGAATGGGTACTCGGACTGGGCACAGGTATATGGATAAGAATAAAGAAAGACTGAATAGGTAAGTGATAGGCGGTGACAGACTGTGTATGGATATGTGAGATGGTGTGAGAGTCTCTCCATTGATATGTGACAGGTTGTCAGAGTCTCTGCATTAGTATGTAAATGGGTATTGTACTGTATTCGTATGTGAATGGGAATAAAGGAGATTTGTATGACAATTTGAGAGGATTTCAGAGTCCGTGTACAGCTATGTGAATGTGTATATGGGTGTCTATATGGGTATATAACAGGGTCTGACAGTCTATGTATGGGTATGTTTGAGGTTGTGAGAGTTTATCTTTTTGTTATGTAAAACAATATAATGGTGTGGACATGGTAATGTGAGAGTGTGTAAATGTCTCTGTATAAGTATAATGAATGGTTGTAATATTATCTGTATGGCTATGTGAAAGGATATGACAATCTATGCATATGGGTCACACAACATGCTGAGTTCCCAGGCTACCGTCCTCCATTGCAGGCTCCCTGCATGTGTCCCAGCAGCCCATGCAGCATCTCTCAAGGTGTCCATGAGTAGAGCGGCTGTAGACGGCTGCCGCGCAAAGCGAGCCCCAGGCGATCCATGGAGGCGGCCAGATTAAACCTGGATGCAGGTTGTGGGCACACGTGGTGAGCCCCACTTACCACTGTACTACTGCAGCACCAGACCTCAGGCTGCTGGAGGCTCCCTGGACTGCATTGTCTCTACAGCAGAAGCAAGAGCCAAAGCAAGTAGCAGGAGCAGTAAGGTGGGAGTAGCAGCAGGGGATGGGGAGTTTGGCAATGTACACTTACAGGGCCTGTGGCCAGTGTATCACTGAGCCCTACAATCCCCACAACCCCTGGAATAAAAATCTTGGTAGAGTCTGGGGAGAGTCCTGTGAAAAGAGGTATCAGGCACCACAAGCAGCACAGTCTCTGCCACAGCCTTGTCACCTTGTAGCTACTGTTACATCTACCTTCCTGTACCATTCACGTGCCTCATGCTTTTCTTTGTGAGATCCCAGTGCTTTAAAGAATTTGACTGTTCCCACTCTGCAGGAGACTGGGGGAGCCTATTCACAATTTTGAAGTTGTTTTCCAGATTCATAAAGTGTAAAAGTAGCACTAGATGCAGACAAAGTGGTAGCAGAAGCCTGGAATTGGCCTGGAAATCAGAGGCTGGCCCACAAGGGTCTACAGGGGTTGTGAGGTGAGGTGAGGCAAGGTGAGGGGCTTAGTAAGAACTAACCTGCAGCCAACCCTCAGTTTGCTCACCTTCCCACTTCCCGCTCCCCCTACTCCCCAGCCTCAGGAGCCCAGCCACCACCCAGCCTTCTGGCCCATGGAATTTGTGGCAGTCACCGGGCGGCCAGCCAAAGAAAGACTCACCTGCAAGTTGCTGGCTTCCCTGGTAAGACTCAGAAGAACTCTAGAGAGCCTAAGGAGGGTTTTTACAAGTACCAGTTGTGAAGGAAGTGCTGTGCTGCCAATCACTCTCCGTTTGTTTGCTGCTCCCAGGGGGATAATAACTTGTCCAAATCAATGTGAACCACTCTGTTAAGAGCCATCTAACCCACATCAGATGAGGGTGGGCCTCTAGGTGAGCACCACAGGACATCATATCACCCACCGCTGCCGCAGAGGAAAGAGATCATCAATCTAAAGGAGTCAGCTGCCTTCACACTGCAATTAGTAATCTGTGGGTATACAGCAAAGTAGAGTGAGAAGAGGCCTGCCGTGGAAGGGAAGCGTGTGGGTCAGACAGTGATCAGCGAGGCAGCTGGTCTAGATACAGCTACAGGTGCTGAGCTCCCCAGATGCAGGACTGGGTGTGGTTTGTGCCTGGTGCAAGTTCACCCTCTTGAACCCCTCCTTCCAGTTGTGCCTTCGAACAACATCCTCAAAGAAGTTGCAGTCATTTAAAGAGCGCCCAACCCAGCACATTTAAAATGCTAAGCCCACAGGAGACCTTCTGCACACTCATGCCCTCCACTTGCAGAATTGGAAGCAAGGAGGCATGAGATACAACTTATTTGGATATTGCCCAGTCATCTGTGGTCAAATTGAGTTCGGTGCTTCCACTTCATTCTTCTGTCAACAGTTAAACAGGCAAGGTGACTTTGCACAGGTAACCAATTAGAAAATAATGAGATCAGGCAAAACCCGTCAACCACCGACTCAGAAGTCACGGAAACGGCCATCCATGAATGACACAAGTGATAAAATAAAATCTAGGAAAAAGCTTAAAACTCAAACTGGGGAATTAATTGCAGCACCTCCATCAGAAACAATAGTATCTTACCTTAGTAAACTAGACCCGCAACAACATTTTCCTTTCTGAAAGTCCCCATGTCTGCCATCTATGGTATTTCAAAAGACACCCTCCCCTATTACTCTGCAAAAAACAGAAAATGTAATCGACCCTCTACCAACACACCATTCAAATGAAGACATCACAAACTGATACTCTGCAACCAGAAGTAACCCATTCAGAGGTTATACAGGAAACCTCCAATGGAATCTATGTCAAGCTAAAGCCATGCAAGTAACTGTACTGATCCTCGCTAACAACATGTCACTGATGGCAAACTCATTAACAACCCTTGATCAATCTACAGGTCACAGTGCCAGAAGAAAAAAGCCCTAAAGTTAATGATCACCATTTAAATTGATCATCTCAAGCCGTCATGGAGGATGATTCATGGGCCCAATCACTTTCAATATCAAGTAATGCAGAAATCCTTAACTCACTGGAAACTAAACACCACGTTTAGATAAAAATCAGCATTCAGGGCCAATTCCAGGACTAACCAAAATCAATGCTCCCACAGATGGGTCACAAAAGCCAACAAGCTTATAGTGGGCAAAACAAATATACCACATCACAACACACTCAGGGATGTGGAATCAGTCACAAATCTTAATGGCTAATGCACAG
Source organism: Calotriton arnoldi (assembly GCA_963921515.1). Classification (NCBI taxonomy): domain Eukaryota; kingdom Metazoa; phylum Chordata; class Amphibia; order Caudata; family Salamandridae; genus Calotriton; species Calotriton arnoldi. The sequence continues at coordinate 10,977 of CAWUFW010029102.1, read as the reverse complement.
TGAAGTTACTTCCCCATAGGTAAAGCATTCCAATCATCCCAATCAGTGACTCTAAACCATACTCTAGCAGCAAATCTTTCAATGGCCTACCCAAATATGGAGGATGGGGACCATCCCCATGCAGATGGCAACTATCCTCTTCACCCTTTACGATCTCACAGACCAACGGAATCATATTCTTGCCAGCACACAAAAATTGACCCCGCAATATTAGGGAAAGTTATTATCCACATTACAAACATCAATAGTGTGAGAAGTTGGCCTGGCATATGCTGTCCACTAATTATAGTGGGCACCTTGCACCAGTCCAAACAACCCCTTATTGGAGATAGGTTAAAGACAACCTTATTGAAAGCTATCCTAGTGGTAGCTATGGAGAGCAGCCTTCAGGCTAAGTCTTGAAGGAATGTAAAGCAGCTTGTTTTACCAGTCTATAATCTCTTGAGTGACCAAATGAAAGAGCACCACACCAGGTATATATTCAAAATATATGTATTTATTGCTAAACACACCCCTCTAGTCTCTTTATGAGGCTAGAGTTCGAAGTACATAAGTTATAAGTTATCAAATCACAGTAATAGCACAAATACACGTTTGGGCCCTAGGGGCGTACCAAACCATATACCAATAAAGTGGTATGCGAACCACGACTGAACTAGACACTAGGCCTAGAGCCTCTAGAAGTGCTTGGACCACAAGGAACCACCCAAGGTAGTGACACAGGGGACCTACGGGAGACGCGTGCAGTGTAAATACACAACCGCGATACGCCGTTGACTTCTATGGAGAAAGTCGGGATCGGGAAATTATAGAAAAGGGACACTTAAAAGAGGACTAGGACAAAACCCTTTGAGATCTAGGACTTTGAAGAGTCTCTACCCACGGGAGCACCGGAGTACTCGTGTTACCTCACCCAGGGAAGCCGGGTGCATAGGTGCCTTTCGGGGTCGGGTTTCGTCGTCGATTCGAATGGCGATCTGCTGCAAAGTGCTGCTGGCGGCCAAGAGAAAAGTGTCCGGGTGGATCCAAGAGTGGATCGGAGTTCTGAAGAACCTGAAAGCAGAGGGGACAGAGTCTGGGTCACTAGCCAGTGACCAGGAAGGCGATGGACAGATGCCCACCGATGTCGAGTGCTTCAGGTGCGTTGACGGTCGTCTTGACTCTTCAGCCACGAGGTCCAGGAGGCGTTGTCGGTGACCAGGAGCAGGATTCGGGCTGGTACACGATGTCTGTCGAGTGCTGAGGTGTCGGCGACCGGATTGGACCCAACAAGCCTTGGCAACGGCAAGTCTCGGTGAAGATGTAGATCGTCGATGGTGCAGACCAGCAAGGTCTGTGGAACTCACCCAGCAAGGGTAAGTGAGGGCAGGCCTGGAGCAACCAGGATGCCAAGTAAGAAAAGGATTGGCCTTCGTTAAGGGCTACTAGCCAACGGGCTAGCGACCGCGAAGGAGCCTCGTGACGCCGCACGTGGAGCTGGCTTACAGGACACTCGTGGAGTGGGGGCCAGTGATCTTCGGTGCAGGTGGTGCTGGAGGCTAGGGCTACTCGGAGCCCAAAGCACGACTTCTTGGGAGACCCAGAAGATGGTGCACTTGCAAATGTGCTCGGTGTCCAGGGGTCACGGTCTCAAGTCACCCACGATAGCCACGGGCCTCAGCTTTGCTGGGGACTCAGGGTAGCCTCGGGGAAGTCTGAGAATCCACCTCTGGTGATGCGATGACTTCGGCGTCCGACGGGAGCTTCAGAAATGCGAACCGGACAGATGCTTCTTTGGTGCCTGCCAAGCAGGGGAGTCACTCCTTGACCCCAAGGGAGATTCTTCAGTCCTCTAATCTTGTCGTAGAGCGTCGAAGGTCCAGGATTCAGTTTCAGAGTTTCGTCCAGGTATAATCTAAAGTCCTAAGGACTGGGTTCCTACCTTTATTCTAAAAATAGGGGTTGGACTACTCTGTGGCCCCACCTATGGGTGGGTCAGGGCAGAGGGGTGGCTACACCCCTTTCCCTTTGTCCAGTTCGCGCTAAAGCAGGGGCTGCAAGCCCCTGATCCGGTTTGAACTGGGGTATGCACAGGGACACCAAATGTGCCCCCAGTGCAGGACTTCAAAGCACACAGATGGTGCTCCCGCCCAGCCCCAATACACATTATCCTGTCTGGGGAGGTGGTCACACCTCCCTGGGACAGGAAACCTATTGTCCAGGCCTCCCCTGCCGGAGTTTCGTCCAGCAGCAGGAGGCCAGACTCGTGTCTGTGGCAGCAGCATCCATTTTGTGATGCCAGGGCTTTGGAGAGAAGTTACCGGGTTAGTCAGGGTTAACATGTCTTTTCCTCTAGAAGGGTGGAATGCTACCCCCGCCGCCAGAATTGGCGGGGGGGTAGTATTCCAAGATGTTTGACACCAAACACGACATGTTTAGGTGCAGCCATTCCAAAGTTAGCATTTTACCGCGAGGATATAATGCGCTTAAGAGTATATGGTCAGGCTGCACTACAAACAGCATCAGAGATGGTCTCCGAACGCTGCAGAGGGGCCCTGCTCATGCAGGGGCACCCTCTCACATAGGAACCATGCACTCTGCCTTTAGGATTGATAAGGCCTGCCTTAGGAGTGACTTATAGGTTTATATGTGTGTATGTATTTAGTGATATAGGTAACCTAGATCACAGTAAGGGGTGCATGCACCACCTTACCCAGGCTGCAGTAGCAGACCTGTGGTGTCAGTTTGGATGGCCTTCCAGGGGTGGCATAATACATGCTGCAGCCCCTGGCAGGCCTCTGAGGTACCTATGCCCTTGGTACATAGTATACCATATACTAGGGACTTATAAGGGCACTCCAGATCCCAATCAGTGATGTGCCTAAGGCACATGGAAACCATTTTAGAGAGGAAGCAGCTAGGCTGGGGTTCTGATTAGCAGGGCCCCAGCCAGACTAATGTCGAAAAACAGTGAAGCATCAGCAAAAAGTGGGGGTACCCATGTGAAGCAGATCCTACTCTCCTACACAACCCCCCAAACGTAGGGACATTAAACTAACCTTGCCCAGTTAAGTCTTCATGTTCTAAGTGGAAATACCTAGAGAGTCCATCTGCATTCGCATGGTTACTCCCAGGCCTATGTTCCACTGTAAAGTCCATCCCCTGTAGGGAAATGGACCACCTAAGCAGTTTGGGGTTTTCACCCTTCATTTGTTTTAGCCATAAGAGGGGCTTATGGTCTGTCTGAACCAGGAAGTGTGTACCAAACAAGTATGGCCTCAACTTCTTCAGAGCCCAGACCACAGCAAAGGCCTCCCTCTCTATGGCTGACCAACGTTTCTCTCTAGGGGTCAGCCTTCTGCTAATGAAAGCTACTGGCTGATCCTGACCTTCTTCATTCAATTGTGACAGTACAGCCCCTACCCCCAATTCAGATGCATCAGTTTGAACAATGAACTTCTTGGAGTAATCAGGACTCTGCAGAATTGGAGCAGTGCACATGGCCTGCTTGAGGTCATCAAATGCCTTTTGACAGCTAGCTGTCCACTGAACCTTTTTGGGCATTTTCTTGGAAGTTAAGTCATTCAGGGGTGTCACTATTGATCCATACCCCTTGACAAATCTCCTATAGTACCCAGTCAGGCCTAAGAAGGCTCTCACCTGAGTCTGGGTAGTGGGAGCAGTCCAGTCCATGATGGTCTGGATCTTGCTCTGCAAAGGTTGAACCTGGCCTCCACCCACAAGGTGGCCCAGGTACACAACCTGACTCTGCCCTATCTGGCACTTAGTGGCCTTGATAGTCAGGCCTGCCTTTTGCAGGGCCTGTAAAACATTCCTGAGGTGGACCAGGTGATCCTCCCAGGTGGAGCTAAAGACAGCAATATCATCTAGATAAGCTGCACTATAGGCCTCCAGTCCTGTGAGAACTGTATTCACCAACCTCTGGAAAGTGGCAGGTGCATTCTTCAGACCAAAGGGCATCACCACAAATTGATAATGCCCACTAGGGGTTGAGAATGCAGTTTTGGGCTTTGCAGTATCAGCTAGTCTGATCTGCCAGTAGCCAGCTGTTAGGTCAAATGTGCTGAGATATTTGGCAGAGGCCAAAGTATCTATGAGCTCATCTGCCCTGGGTATTGGATGGGCATCAGTCCTAGTGACTGCATTGAGACCCCTGTAGTCCACACAAAACCTCATCTCTCTTTTTCCACCACTGGTGTGAGGTTTTGGTACCAGGACCACTGGACTAGCCCAAGGGCTATCTGAGGGTTCAATAACTCCCAACTCCAACATTTTCTGGACTTCAGTCCTGATACAGTCCCTGACATGGTCAGGTTGCCTATAAATCTTGTTTTTAATAGGCAGACTGTCCCCAGTGTCCACTTCATGAGTGCACCAGGTGGTCTGACTGGGTGTCAGTGAAAACATATGTCTAAACTGATTGAGGACTTGCCTGCAATCAGTTTGTTGCTGGGTAGTGAGGCTGCCTGCCAAGGCTACACCATCAACTGACCCATCGTCAGGGTTCTGTGAGAGCAGGTCAGGGAGTGGGTCACTCTCTTCCTCCTGCCCTTCATCAGTAGCCATGAGCAAGCCCATGTCTGCCCTGTCCACATATGGTTTTAACCTGTTGACATGGAGAACCCTGTGGGGACTCCTGGGTGTTCCTAGGTCTACTAAGTAAGTGACCTCACCCTTCTGCTCAACAATAGTGTGGGGTCCACTCCATTTGTCCTGGAGAGCTGCTGGGGCCACTGGCTCCAACACCCACACCTTCTGTCCTGGCTGGTAAACAGTCAGAACAGCCTTTTGGTCATGCCAGGCCTTCTGAAGTTCCTGGCTAGCCTCAAGGTTTTTGGTTGCCTTTTTCATGTACTCAGCCATCCTGGAGCGGAGACCAAGTACATAGTCCACTATATCTTGCTTTGGGGGCTTGAGAGGTAACTCCCATCCTTCCTTCACCAAGCACAGTGGACCCCTCACAGGGTGGCCAAACAGAAGTTCAAAAGGGCTGTAACCAACCCCTTCTGAGGCACCTCCCTATATGCGAATAAAAGGCAGGGCAAGAGTATGTCCCATCTACGCCTAAGCTTTTCTGGGAGCCCTTAATCATGCCCTTCAAGGTTTTGTTGAATCTCTCAACTAAACCATTGCATTGTGGGTGATAGGGTGTGGTGAACTTATAAGTCACTCCACACTCCTTCCACATTGCTTTTAAGTACCCAGACATGAAGTTAGCACCCCTGTCTGAGACTACCTCCTTAGGAAAGCCCACTCTTGAGAAGATTCCCAGGAGGGCCCTTGCCACCACAGGTGCTGTAGTGGTCCTGAGGGGAATAGCTTCTGGGTACCTGGTGGCATGATCCACTACCACCAGGATAAACCTGTGCCCAGAGGCTGTTTGGGGATCCATGGGACCAACAATGTCAATCCCTACCCTTTCAAAGGGCACCCCCACCACAGGTAGTGGTATCAGGGGGGCCTTTGTAGTGCCACCTGCCTTGCCACTGGCTTGGCAGGTTACACAGGAGCGACAAAACTCCTTGCTGTCTTCAGACATGTGGGGCCAGTGAAAGTGAGGGACAATTCTGTCCCAAGTCTTGTTCTGGCCCAGGTGACCTGCTAAGGGAATATCATGGGCTAGGGTCAATAGGAAGCCCCTGAACTTCAAAGGTATTACCAACCTCCTGGTAGCACCAGGCTTGGGGTCTCTACTCTCTGAGTACAGGAGTCCATCATCCCAATACACTGTATGGGGACCACTAGCTTTCCCAGCAGCCTCAGCAGCAGCTTGCTGTCTGAGGGGTTCAAGGGAGGGGCAGCTCTGCTGCTCCTGGCTCAGATCTGCCCTAGAAGGTCCCCCTGTCCCCAAGAACTCAACCTGGTCAGGTTCAAGTTCCTCTGGGACAGTTCCTTCTTCAGGGCTGAGATCATCCCCCTCAAGGGACTGATCTTCCTCCTGAGCCAAGGGGAAGGCACTGCCTTAACCCTACTACTCCTCCTCTTGGAAGGCACTTGGTCCATTCTTCCAGAATCCAAGGCCTGTTCAGTGCTAGACATTTTGGCTTGTGACCTGGTCACAGCAAACACATCTGCAGGGATCCCCAGCATTTCTGCATGGGTCCTGAGCTCCACTTCTGCCCAAGCAGAAGTCTCTAAGTCATTGCCAAGCAAGCATTCGACTGGTAGGTTTGCACTTACCACAACCTTCTTAAGGCCAGTTACCCCTCCCCAGGAGAAGTTAACAACTGCCAGAGTATGGTCTGTTCTGACATTGCTAGCATTGGTCACTTGGTACATCTCACCAAGCATAACTTGCCCAGGAAGCACAAGGTCTTGTGTCACCATTGTGACACTTGCCCCTGTGTCCCTAAATGCCAAAGCCTCACGTCCATTGATTAAAGGCTGTTGTCTGTACTTGCCCAGATTACTGGGACTCATAGAGGAGGGCACATCCATGCCTCCATCACAGACTAACACAGCCTGAGTCAGTTCTCTGACTAGGTCAGAGCCCAACTCAGTACCCAGGGTGAACCCTACTAAACCCTTGGCTGGAGCACTCCCACCAACTGTACTAGGGGGAACAGGTGCCTTAGGGGCATTGGTGGGTGCTGGACTGGAGTCTTTGGACTTGGTGCAATCACTGGTCCAGTGGGTCTTTTGCTTACAGACCTTGCACCATGGTTTTCTTTGGCCTTTCCCTTTGGTAGACTGTGAATCCCCACCAGAAGAAGATTTTTGGGGGCCTGATGAAGACTTTTGATCTTTACCCTTCTCCCCACCCTTTTCAGAGTTCTTAGCATCTTGCTTCTTGGTTTCCCCACCTTGGTTCTGTACCTTCTGCTTCACCCTGGTTCTGACCCATTTGTCTGCCTTCTTTCCCAATTCTTGGGGAGAGGTCAGATCAGAGTCTACCAGGTATTGATGCAACAGCTGATTTTGACAGTTATTAAGAATCTGCTCCCTCATTATCAGATTGTACAATCCTGAGAAGTCACACACCTTACTGCCCATCAACCAGCCTTCCAGAGCCTTGGCAGAACAATCCACATAGTCTACCCAGTCTTGAGTCTGTGCTTTTTGGGTATCTCTGAACTTCAACCTGTACTGTTCAGTGGTTAGGCCAAACCCATCAATAAGAGCACTCTTCAAGACCTTGTAATTGTCAGCATCCTCCTCTCTAACAGTGAGGAGCTTATCTCTACCTTTGTCAGCAAAGGAGAGCCACAAGATTGCTGCCCACTGCTCCTGAGGGACCTTCTGTACCTTACAGGCCCTCTCTAGAGCAGTTATCCATTTGTGGATATCATCCCCACTCTGGTAGGGAGGGACAATCTTGCTCAGGTTCCTATGGTCATAGGACCTTTCCCTATCTCTAGGGACATGGCTGCCACCATGGGACTCTAGTCCCAACTTTCTTCTCTCTCTAAGGAGATCTAGGGATTCCCTATCTAAAGCCAGTTGCTTTTTTCTGATTTCCAGCTGAGTTTCCTCATACCGGACCAGCCTGGCTCTCCTCTCATGAGAGGATTCCCTCCTGTGAGAGGAGACAGAGCTCCCTATAGAGGTGCCAGAGTGGTTAGACTCCTGAGAAGGAGATCTAGACTTCCTGGGCACACTCTTAATCCTTCCTGGGGGACAAAGAGGGCATCATCTTGATCATCCTCATCATCATCCACAGGAGGGATTGGGTTTTCCAGGTCAGGGTCATTGTCACCCTCCTGGCCAGTTTCAGAGGGGGGCTGGGGGTATTGGTACCCCTGGCCTCCTCCTCTTCTTCTGCCCCACCCTCAGCTCCTACCCCTTCAGTCCCTACAGGGCTTACTAAGGTCATAAGCCACCAACAACTCCTTGAGGTGTTGGGTGGTGGGGCTTTGGCCTGTCCTTATTTTTCTCAAGTTGCATAAAGCTCTCAATTCCAAGAATGGGAGTGTATCATACTTGGAGGGTGGAAGCTCAATGGCTTCCTGCAAGGATTCTTTGGATCCTGCCCTTAAAGACATTACTAGTGTGGTGTGGTGTATGCACTACCTACTCTAGTGTGGCCTACTAAACTCTCTTGAGTTGTAGAAAGGGTTGTGCTATCCCTTAACACACAACTCTAAGTTCAGTAGAACTTACTGTATTCTAAGCTTAAATTATATGTACCTTAGGTACCTTTAGTGGTTTTCAGTTGATCAATTCAATTGAGATTATCTGGTAAAACAATAGCAAGCTGGAATCCCACACGCTGCACACCAATGTGAGAAGTTGGCCTGGCATATGCTGTCCACTAATTATAGTGGGCACCTTGCACCAGTCCAAACAACCCCTTATTGGAGATAGGTTAAAGACAACCTTATTGAAAGCTATCCTAGTGGTAGCTATGGAGAGCAGCCTTCAGGCTAAGTCTTGAAGGAATGTAAAGCAGCTTGTTTTACCAGTCTATAATCTCTTGAGTGACCAAATGAAAGAGCACCACACCAGGTATATATTCAAAATATATGTATTTATTGCTAAACACACCCCTCTAGTCTCTTTATGAGGCTAGAGTTCGAAGTACATAAGTTATAAGTTATCAAATCACAGTAATAGCACAAATACACGTTTGGGCCCTAGGGGCGTACCAAACCATATACCAATAAAGTGGTATGCGAACCACGACTGAACTAGACACTAGGCCTAGAGCCTCTAGAAGTGCTTGGACCACAAGGAACCACCCAAGGTAGTGACACAGGGGACCTACGGGAGACGCGTGCAGTGTAAATACACAACCGCGATACGCCGTTGACTTCTATGGAGAAAGTCGGGATCGGGAAATTATAGAAAAGGGACACTTAAAAGAGGACTAGGACAAAACCCTTTGAGATCTAGGACTTTGAAGAGTCTCTACCCACGGGAGCACCGGAGTACTCGTGTTACCTCACCCAGGGAAGCCGGGTGCATAGGTGCCTTTCGGGGTCGGGTTTCGTCGTCGATTCGAATGGCGATCTGCTGCAAAGTGCTGCTGGCGGCCAAGAGAAAAGTGTCCGGGTGGATCCAAGAGTGGATCGGAGTTCTGAAGAACCTGAAAGCAGAGGGGACAGAGTCTGGGTCACTAGCCAGTGACCAGGAAGGCGATGGACAGATGCCCACCGATGTCGAGTGCTTCAGGTGCGTTGACGGTCGTCTTGACTCTTCAGCCACGAGGTCCAGGAGGCGTTGTCGGCGACCAGGAGCAGGATTCGGGCTGGTACACGATGTCTGTCGAGTGCTGAGGTGTCGGCGACCGGATTGGACCCAACAAGCCTTGGCAACGGCAAGTCTCGGTGAAGATGTAGATTGTCGATGGTGCAGACCAGTAAGGTCTGTGGAACTCACCCAGCGAGGGTAAGTGAGGGCAGGCCTGGAGCAACCAGGATGCCAAGTAAGAAAAGGATTGGCCTTCGTTAAGGGCTACTAGCCAACGGGCTAGCAACCGCGAAGGAGCCTCGTGACGCCGCACGTGGAGCTGGCTTACAGGACACTCGTGGAGTGGGGGCCAGTGATCTTCGGTGCAGGTGGTGCTGGAGGCTAGGGCTACTCGGAGCCCAAAGCACGACTTCTTGGGAGACCCAGAAGATGGTGCACTTGCAAATGTGCTCGGTGTCCAGGGGTCACGGTCTCAAGTCACCCACGATAGCCACGGGCCTCAGCTTTGCTGGGGACTCAGGGTAGCCTCGGGGAAGTCTGAGAATCCACCTCTGGTGATGCGATGACTTCGGCGTCCGACGGGAGCTTCAGAAATGCGAACTGGACAGATGCTTCTTTGGTGCCTGCCAAGCAGGGGAGTCACTCCTTGACCCCAAGGGAGATTCTTCAGTCCTCTAATCTTGTCGTAGAGCGTCGAAGGTCCAGGATTCAGTTTCAGAGTTTCGTCCAGGTATAATCTAAAGTCCTAAGGACTGGGTTCCTACCTTTATTCTAAACATAGGGGTTGGACTACTCTGTGGCCCCACCTATGGGTGGGTCAGGGCAGAGGGGTGGCTACACCCCTTTCCCTTTGTCCAGTTCGCGCCAAAGCAGGGGCTGCAAGCCCCTGATCCGGTTTGAACTGGGGTATGCACAGGGACACCAAATGTGCCCCCAGTGCAGGACTTCAAAGCACCCGAAAGTGCTCCCGCCCAGCCCCAATACACATTATTCTGTCTGGGGAGGTGGTCACACCTCCCTGGGACAGGAAACCTATTGTCCAGGCCTCCCCTGCCGGAGTTTCGTCCAGCAGCAGGAGGCCAGACTCGTGTCTGTGGCAGCAGCATCCATTTTGTGATGCCAGGGCTTTGGAAAGAAGTTACAGGGCTAGTCAGAGTTAACATGTCTTTCCCTCTAGAAGGGTGGAATGCTACCCCCGCCGCCAGAATTGGCGGGGGGTAGTATTCCAAGATGTTTGACACCAAACACGACATGTTTAGGTGCAGCCATTCCAAAGTTAGCATTTTACCGCGAGGATATAATGCGCTTAAGAGTATATGGTCAGGCTGCACTACAAACAGCATCAGAGATGGTCTCCGAACGCTGCAGAGGGGCCCTGCTCATGCAGGGGCACCCTCTCACATAGGAACCACGCACTCTGCCTTTAGGATTGATAAGGCCTGCCTTAGGAGTGACTTATAGGTTTATATGTGTGTATGTATTTCGTGATATAGGTAACCTATATCACAGTAAGGGGTGCATGCACCACCTTACCCAGGCTGCAGTAGCAGACCTGTGGTGTCAGTTTGGATGGCCTTCCAGGGGTGGCATAATACATGCTGCAGCCCCTGGCAGGCCTCTGAGGTACCTATGCCCTTGGTACATAGTATACCATATACTAGGGACTTATAAGGGCACTCCAGATCCCAATCAGTGATGTGCCTAAGGCACATGGAAACCATTTTAGAGAGGAAGCAGCTAGGCTGGGGTTCTGATTAGCAGGGCCCCAGCCAGACTAGTGTCGAAAAACAGTGAAGCATCAGCAAAAAGTGGGGGTACCCATGTGAAGCAGATCCTACTCTCCTACAA
>CAWUFW010029101.1:0-19784 GCA_963921515.1 Calotriton arnoldi | reverse complement strand
AGTGATTTTGTTGTTAATAGATTTTTTTGTTATTAGTTTCTTTGCGCTGAGCATCTCCATGTAAATAATATGCTTTTTAAATCATTTTGAAATTATGGCTTTTTGCAGATGCAGGGACACATTAATTGTTGATTAGTGAGTATTGATGCATCTATTGCAATTTGTCGTGCCTAAATTTCGCCCACTAGGGCGGGACGTTGACTTCGGCTGTGTAGGCAGTTCATGACTTTAATTGCCTTGTATTAGCATGAACTTTCGAACATTGCCCATTTGAGTATTTTATGAATTTAAATGTGCAACTTTATGAACTTTATTGAGTTGCAAGTATACAAAGTCATTGGCGTATATTGTGGATATAGCAAAATGAATTACTCAGGTTGCCTGTACTGCAATGGGTTCTTATAGGCAATATGGACATCAGCTATTTTTGTTATTTGTTCCCCTGCGCTTATTTATAGCGTTTGGAAGAGTCCGTTATATAATTTTCTATTGTTCGTATTTAGAGAATATTTAAATGTACGAGCAGGGGCATGATGATTATTGCATTATATATTTATGATGTGTCGATTATGGTAACATTGTTCATTTATTGTAAAATATGTGACATAGAAAGCAACTGTTTATGGAATCTTGAATACCATTACAAATGGCCGATTTATTTTCTTAGTAATTAATTTTAAGATACTTGTATAGAACACAGTCCCTTTTCTGTTTTAATGAATTGTGCTTAAATCTCGTATGAAATTAATGTATGTGAGACCATAATGAAGGCGTGCAGGTTTGAAACGTCGTTTGTGCCATTAAACCTACATTTTGCAGTACTTTGGAGAGTCTGGTATCCTTACTTACGAGGAAGGAGTTTCTTGCAATTTATCTTTGGGTTATCCGGTAACTCCGTACCAGACCGCCTTTTCGACAGCTTCGACATACCGGAAGCGGTTTTGCAAGTTGTTTACAGTGTTGGAGCTGACTTCTGTTTCTGCCAGCGGACACGTCTCCAGATGGCTGACTGAGTAAAATTGTCATTCGCCTTAAAGCAACCTTGAGCAGTATTTGTGGATTTGAGCTTATTGTGTAACTGACGTGTTTGTGCTACAAGTAAGCAAGGAGAAACGTACAGGAAAGGCGCCGAGTTGTAAGTCCTTGCCGAGTTGTCTGAGAGCGTTAACGTTGGAGGACGCGAAACGCTTGACGGACGCGCTTTCGGTGAGTGTGCTTCATTGACTTGGACGTTCTCCGCTGTGTCGTTTTGACCTCTTTCATTGGCATAGGAGGGAAGGGTTTTGCTTATTACGGATTTGACATTCCGGCAGGAGCGGCGCACAGCAATGATATATTATGATAATGGCAGCGGAGTCTAGATCGAGGCGCAAGAAGTCTGCTGGCAAACTATTTACACAGATGGGTGGTGCCGGAAGTGGCACGCCGTGTTACATCACAAAACATCACAGAAGAAGATAAAGCACAGTCGCTGTATAAGTCCATTTGGAGAAATTGCATAAAAAAGAGCTCTCAAATGGTGGGGAAAGCGGGAATCGCTCCAAGGGCGTGACAGTTGGAGCAAGTGGTTCCACGTGGTTTGAGAATATTTAGCCGATTCCGACCTATGAGGATCCGGATCCAGAGATGCTTGAGGAATGGTCTGGTAACTCTAGTTCTTGTTCCAATGAGCGATGATGAGAATACTGGTAGTGAAAATATGCCCTAAAAGGCAGAAACAAATTACTGGAAGAGATTGACAAAGTTGATTTCTGCAGATTGGAAAAATTGGTACCTAAAAGAAACTGTAGATGAATTTATTAAAAACTTGATGATTCGGGATATGAAGTAAATTGGAAGAGAGAGAAATCACGGCAAAGGAAACAACGCAAATTTCTCCCAGGACTTTAAAGATCATCAGGCTGGCCGCACCTTAACCTTTCAAAGAAAATTTGATCATCTGTTATTTTGAAGTAATAAAGGATTGGGGCAGGTTGAGAGCAAGGTGACACCCAAGTGAGAGAGTGGAGGTCAGCGAGAGTGATGCTTCTGATGGAGAGACTTATGCTGGTGTATCGGCATCAACCTTGAATCAAAGTACCAATTTGGATTTGCAAAAAAGAATTTTTAAGACAATTTCAAGTGATAAATCAGGGCAGGACAGAACATAATATCAAGAACAAGGGGTATACTGAGGCAGAGGGCGCGAGTCGGAGGAAAAAACCAGAGGAGGAACAAGCAGGCAAAAGAAAGAAGGAAAAGCGAAGAAGCAAAGCCACTAGGAGGGAGGAAGCTATTGACATAAGGGGCAGGAGGGGAAAACAATAGATACTGGGTTAACCTATCGGAAAGGATTTTGACATCAGGCGAACAAGATTTACTTCCTCATTGGAGGTTTGTCATTTTGTCCCTCCTCTAATCTGAACTATACTCAGACAAGGATTGATTTGTTTAATTTCTCTAGAAAATTAAAACTCAAAAATGGTTTCTGAGACTCAACCTAAAACTAAGATATCTGATAAACCGAGTTAGTGTATTGATGTAATTTGAATACAGATGATGCTGAATTGATCAAAGCACTATAACATCTATGAATATGTTGGTTGGATCACAATGATGACATCATTTTAAATCTTGATGGTTGTGATCTGGAATTTGATGTAAATCCGGGTAGTAATCTCAAAGCAAAATCACATTTACGCCTAACGTCCAATGTAATGAAGCAATTTATATTTTTGAAAGGTGTCTTAAAGATTTGAAAAATCAGATATAAAGCTTTACCAGTCTATAGTAAGAATATCTCTATATCATAATCGTTAGCATTGGATGCATTGAAATCTGACAATAGCATTGTAATCGTCAATCAGACAAAGGCGGAAATGTTGTTGTATTAGATAAAAAGAAATACTTGATTGAAGGATTACGTCAATTGAATGATAAAAGCTGTTATGGTATATCTAATTTACAAGAGGCAATGAATTCTAACAAGAAATTTGGTGAAATGTTGGTAGATTGGAGGGAAAAGGGGCTTTGGAGTGGGAAGAATTTAATTTTCTCAAATGTAGTCATCAAAGTTACCTGTTTTATATCTTTTACCCAAATTACATAAGAATGCCTTGGATCCCGGGAGGCCCATTGTTTCATCTATTGGTCTCTGTTGGAACACGCATCCTATGTTCATTGATCATTACCTTGGAGTCATTTGTAATGGGGTTACCTGCACACTCCGTGATACTGCCCATTTTCTGACAGTCATAGATGGCATCCATTGGGAGGAGGATTATACCCTACTAACGCTGGATGTCCGAAAGTTTATACACTAGCATTCAGCATGACCAGGGCATCAAAGCAGTACGACATTTTTGAGAACTAGCTCACTATCATTGCTCTGTCACTCCAGAAATGTTAGTGGATATGATCTATTTCGCCTTACTAATAATTTTTTCATTTTTGATGCGTCAGTTTATAAGCAGTCACAGGGCACAGCGATGGGCACCTGCTTCGCCTAGTTACGCTAATTTATTTGTGGGCTGGTGGGAGGAGCAGTGGCCACAATTGGAGGATTTTGAGAATGGAGTTGTCCTGTGGCTGCGATTTATTGATGACATTTTTGTATTTGGAGAGGAGATATTGTCTCCGCCAAGGAGTTTGTTCAAGAATTAAATATCAATTCCTGCAACTTGATTTTCACTGAAAAGATAAGCAAAATAATATTGAGTTTCTTGATGTTCTGTTAGAGGTGGAGGAAGGTAAACTCCATACGAGACTTTTTGAAAAACTACAGCGGGCAATAGTCTTAAATGCCAAGAGTGCCCATCCATCCAGCCTCATTTATAGTATTCCATATGAGGAATTATTGCATGCTAAGAGAAACTGTAGCACAGACACAGCATTTGTTCAGGAAGAGATCAACATGTTCAAGCGTTTTGCAGAAAGAGGCTATAGTACTAAGACTATAATGCAAGCTAAAGAGAGTCAGTAGGGTAACTAGAATTGAGTTGTTACATCAGAGTAGCGAAAAGAAGACTGTAATAACCTTAGATTTATTACACAATTTTCAGCACAGGCACCAGATATCCGCAAAATATTGAAGAAACATTGGCATGTCTGAAAACAGATGAAAATCTGACAAAACATCTTGACAGTAATCCCCAAATCACCTTCAAGAAATGTAAATCGTTACGAGATGTCCTCAGTATTAATATGGTGACTGAAGGAGATAAATCTAAAGGTACAGGATATACTGGTTTTACTGTTGTGGATGCTGTAAAGCATGTAGGAACAGTACTAACTATCATGACATTTCAGATACCTACTTCGAAGAGGATGTTTAACATCAAGAAACATTTGAATTGTAATACCACCTACTGTATTTATGTACTCATGTGTCCCTGCGAAAAAATGTACATAGGTAGCACGATTCATCGTGCAAAAAGCGTGTTTTAGAACACGTACGAGCCATCAGGCATCATGATAAACACTATCCGGTGGCTCGCCATTTCCGCGATTGGTATTTTCAAAATGAAAATCTTTTCGATATGATGGTTATTGATGCAGTACTTTCCAACATTAGAGGAGTAATCGTGAATTGACTTTGAGGAAACTTGAATCTAAATACATAATTGATTTGAAACATTGGGGCCACTAGGCCTTAATTCAAGTGAGGAACTGGCCATCCACCTACATGTATAAAGTGATTTTGTTGTTAATAGATTTTTTTGTTATTAGCTTCTTTGCGCTGAGCATCTCCATGTAAATAATATGTTTTTAAATCATTTTGAAATTATATTTTTTGCAGATGCAGGGACACATTAATTGTTGATTAGTGAGTATTGATGCATCTATTGCAATTTATCGAGTGCTAAATTTCCACTACTTGGGCGGGACGTTGGACTCTGGCTTCGTGGCAGTCTATGACTTTAATTGCTTGTATTAGCATGAACTTTCGAACATTGCCCATTTGAGTATTTTATGAATTTCAAATGTATGCAACTTTATGAACTTTATTGAGTTGCAAGTATACACAAAGTCATTGGGCGTATATTGTGGATATAGCAAATGAATTACTCAGGTTGCCTGTACTGCAATGGGTTCTTTATAGGCAATATGATGACTGCCATTTTTGTTATTTGTTCCCTTGCGCTTATTTATAGCGTTTGAAGAGTCCGTTATATAATTTTCTATTGTTATGTATTTAGAGAATATTATTTAAATGTACGAGCAGGGGCATGATGATTATTGCATTATATATTTATGATGTATCGATTATGGTAACATTGTTCATTTATTGTAAATATGTGACATAGAAAGCAACTGTTTATGGAATCTTGAATACCATTACAAAATGGCCGATTTATTTTCTTACTCACTATGATACTTGTATAGAACACAGTCCCTTTCTGTTTTAATGAATTGTGCTTAAATCTCAGTATGAAATTAATGGATGTGAGACCGTGATGAAGCGTGTGCAGAACGCATCGTTTGTGCCATTAAACCTACATTTTGCAGTACTTTGGAGAGTCTGGTATCCTTACTTACGAGGAAGGAGTTTCTTGCAATTTATACATATATACATATATATATATATATACACATATATATATATACTTTTTAAAAGCCCACAGCTTCGGCGTCCTTTCAGGCTGACAGCTTCATTATTGTCTGAAATACGTGGCAGCTTTAACAACTCCTTAAGTCCTTACGCGCTTCAGCGCCTTGCGCCTTGATCACAGGTGAGTTGATTTTAGAGTCCCAGTGGTCACGTGGCCTTTCCTTTAGACCACTATTCTCAGAATGCATTAGTATGCAAATTCCAAACTTGGCTCGACAGTGTCCTATTGGCATTAGTAGCCTTGTATTCTTGTCAAAGTCCAATCTTTTAATTTCTTGTGCTGCATTCCGGTAAAAACATTTAAAAGCCCAGTGCACTTGGCTGCCACGTAGCAAGTAATTGCCTGGCAGAGAGACACGAAGCTGCTGGATAGAGGTGAACCTCCTTCCTCCCTTTCTCTTCAACCACACAAATAGTCACGGAAGTCCATTTTTGACTGCTGTGGTGAAGAGCGAGTCATGCCCTCCGTTTGTTGCATTTACAAATCTCCACTTTACCGGGGCCCCCAACTCTGCAGGGCGGGCTCAAAGCAGGACATATTTAAACTTTACAGAAACACACAGTCACTGGATGATGTCATTTGAGATGTCATCAGTGATGTCACTGACCATGTCATGAGTGATGTAATATGTGACGTCATCAGCAGTGCATTGCGGGGGCGCGAGTTATATGTTACCTGAACTAACTATAACGGGGAATTTCACGGGTTTTATGCAGTGCAATGTCCAACTAACTATAACTGTCCCTAAAACCTATGGTTTTTCAGTGAATTTGTAAGGTTTTAAATGCTAATTTCTAACTATAACGTGCCTGAAACCTATGGTTTTTCAGTGAATTTCAAAGGTTTTTAAATGCTAATTCCTAACTATAACATGTCTGAAACCTATGGTTTTTTTCAGTGAATTTCAAAGGTTTTGTAAATGACAATTTTTAAATGTATTAATTGTTATATTTATTTTTTTGATACTGATTTACTACATTTTTTTAAACTATTTATTTTTAGATATTTTATTTTTTTAAATACATTGTAATTACATTATACATTACATTACAAAATATACTTTCTCAGAATGAATTACTTTAGTTTAAATACTTTGCAAATAGGCAATAGACTTTTAAGTACAGTAGTTACAGTTGTTGCAATGGGCAACACAATTTCAAACACAATGCAACATTGAGCTCAATGTGAATTTCAAGTTAAATGCAATTAGTTACTTTATGGATTACTTTTCTAACCACAGGACTGGATCCTAGATTCAGTCCTGGGACATCTCCTGTAAACAGTTGAGTAAAGCGTTTTGGTTACAGTAGTGATTTTTAGAGAATATTATTGTATTTTAAAAGTTGACACTTAGAAACTTTTCACATAGAATCACCAATGTTATCCTATGGGAGGAAATTCACTTAGCAGGTAAGTAGTGTTATCGTTACTTTTTCTTACTCAGTGGTGGATCTTGGATCCAGCACTGGTGCATCTCCTGTAAACAGTTGAAAGAATGCGTTTAAGTCATACAGGCGATTTTAAGGAATATTTGTAGTTTGTGAAAATCGACACTTTGAAACTTTTCTGCTGAAAACCAGACAATGGATTCCTATGGAAGGAAATACAAGTTACTGGTAAAATACGGTTAGAATTACTTTTCAGGGTCAGTGCTGGGCTAAAAGATGCAGCACTGGGTTCTCTCCTGATAACAGGTAGAGTAAATCGGAATTCGTAGTTCGGCTGATTTTAGAGGAATATTATAAAGTTTCAAAACTCCACACTTAGTAGAATTTCCAAGTGAAACCAGTCAATGTTAGCCTATGGAAGGAAATTCAAGTTACTGGTAAGATACGGTTAAAATTACTTTTCAGGATCAGTACTGGGCTCAAAGATGCAGCACTGAGGTCTCTCCTGATAACAGGTGAGTAAATCGGAATTCGTAGTTCGGCTGAATTTTAGAGGAATATTTGTATGTTACAAAAATCGACACTTAGAAACTTTTTCAGCAAAAAGCAGGCAATGATATCCTATGGAAGGAAATTCAAGTTACTGCTAAGTACGGTTAAAATTACTTTTCAGGATCAGTACTGGGCTGAAAGATGCAGCACTGAGGTCTCTCCTGATAACAGGCGAGTAAATCGGAATTCGTATTTCGGCTGATTTTAGGAGAATATTTGCACAATGGTGAAGGGAGGGGCGGGGCCTGAGGTGACATCTGTGCAAACGCGCCCTGTGGCGCGTTTTCAAGTTGAGAGGTTAATGTCCCCTTGAATCATTGAGGTCCTGGGGCCAACTAGCCCACCCTGTACCTCCAGTATGCGCCAGAGGAGCTGCGTTGCAGAGGGTGTTCAGAGGCCACGCCCTTTTGCACCTCTCTGCAACGCAGCTCTGTCTGCTTTCTGTAGATGTACCTGGTGGGCTAGTTGAGCCCCAGGGCCCTCAGGATTGAAGAGGATTTAATTCCCCATCTTAAAACGGCCATGGGGACTGTTTCAACATGTCACCTGTAGCACCCCCCTCCCCTTCACCACTGTGCAAACGCGCCCGTGGTGCGTTTTAAGGTTGGGATTAAGTCCCTTGAATCCTGAGGGTCCATGGAGTCCAACTAGCCCACCATGTACCTCCAAAAAGCGCCACAGAGCTGCGTTGCAGAGAGGTGTAAAAAGGGCGTGGCCTCTGTACACTCTCTGCAACGCAGCCCCTGGCGCATACTGGAAGGTTCCGGGTGGGCTAGTTGGCCCAGGGACCCCCAGTATTCAAGGGGAATTCGTTTCCCATCTGCAAGCACGTGCCAGGGCGCGTTTGTAGAGTGCTGACAAGAAGGGGCGTGGCCTCAGCGCGATGCCGGATTTTTTTGGTTGATTTTTTTTTAAAGGGGGCTGTGTGGCCCTCCTTTGGTAATTTTTGAGCCCTGGGGACCCCATCCCCAGTGGCCTGACCTCTTTATTTATTTTTTTTTAAAAGGACCGGGAAGGGACCGCGAGGGCCCCTCCGTGGTCAATTCGACCCGGAACCCCATCCCCGGGCCATTGCCACCTTATTTTTTTTTAAATTTTCATGGAGGGGGGCTGCGTGGCCCCCACTCTAAGGCCTCCTTAGGCCCCGGGGACCCCATCAGCTGTGGGTCCGTGGGGGACCCCAACTCCCCCACGGGGACCATGCCGGCTCCAGCGTCCTGCAGAGCTCGTGCGCTTACTCCCACACGAGGCTGCTAACATGCAGCTCCCCATGTGAAAAACAGCTCAATGTGCTTTGAATTTTGGAGGCGCAGAGCAGTTTTCCCTGCTCTCGTCCCAAAATTCAGCAGCAGTGCTATGACAGGACGGGAGCCGCGAGGCTCCAGCCCTGATCATATGCAAACTACTGGGTGTCCGGGGTAGGCACCCGGGACACTGCAGGAGCCGTCCCTGGGGGGTGGCGGTCCCCATGGCCATCACTGGCCCCAGGAGGGGGGCGCGCGGCCCCCTCCCCACTTCTGCAAAGCCCCGGGAGTGTGGTGGTCCTATGTGAAAAATGAATGGGGAAAACGCATTTTGGGGCTCCTCCCCCTTTTCTCGCCGGCCCCAGCTGCGGACGTATCACCCCGTGGCTCCCGGGATAGGAGCGGACCGGAGCGCCCTAACAAGTTGGAAGCTTTCGCAAAGATCTCGCCAACCGGCGCCAACGTTATTTCCAAATAGAATGTTGTGGACTTCCTATGGACCATGGGTCCTAACTATAACTATCTGCAGACATCGTCAGTGTGCAGATAGCACACATACACATATACATATATATGTATATATGTATATATATATTACCTACTGGCGTGTCGCCAGTAGGTAGTTAGGAGTTAGGACCTCATTTCCCATAGGAAAGAGCATTTTTGTTTTCCCAATAACTTTAGCGCTCAGTTTAACGGGTACACGGCATTTTCAAAACTAGTGGGGCGCTCCGGTCAGCTCCTGCCTGTCCGGCTTCCTGTCTTGAAAGTTTCCGGGGTGGATTCGCCAGCTGGCCGAGAACCGAAGGGGGTCCCAAAGCGTGTTTTCTCCATGTTAATTTCCACAGGAAACTTTAGACACGGCTACAGCCAGCGAACTGCTGAACGGAATTACACCAAATTTGCAACAAGGTAGCCCTTGGTTCAGAAAGAAAAGTCCTTTGCAGCAAATGGTGCAAATCTGTCTCACTAGTTTGAGATATTAAAGGAAAAATCTTTATATATCTGGGCGGGACCTAACTACACAAGCTTGGCTCTAATTGGCTGCCAACACTTCAATCCAGGAAGTGTTGGCAGCCATCTTGGTGTGCAATGCTTTGGGTCTCGCCTGGCGACGCAGACGCATGCGCTTTGACCGCTTGGCGTAGATCTATTGTTGTCGATTTTTTCTTCCGAAGAACACTACCCCCAGCACGACCCCCACACTACCCAAACACCACTGCACTACCCTAAACCCTAAAACACTACCCCCAGCATGACCCCCTACACTACCCAAACACCACTGCACTACCCTAACCCTAAACACTACCCCCAGCATGACCCCCTACACTCCCCAAACATCACTGCACTACCCTAAACCCTAAACACTACCCCCAGAATGACCCCCTACACTACCCAAACACCACTGCACTACCCTAAACCCTAAAACACTACCCCAGCATGACCCCTACACTACCCGAACACCACTGCACTACCCTAAACCCTAAAACACTACCCCGCACGACCCCCTAGACTACTCAAACATCACTGCACTACCATAAACCCTAAAAAACTACCCCCAGCACGACCCCCTACACTACACAAACACCACTGCACTACCCTAAACCCTAAAACACTACCCCCAGCACGACCCCCTACACTACCCAAACACCACTGCACTACCCTAAACCCTAAAACACTACCCCCCATACGACCCCCTACACTATCCAAAAACCACTGCACTACCCTAAACCCTAAAACACTACCCCCCGCATGACCCCCTACACTACCCAAACACCACTGCACTACCCTAAACCCTAAAACACTACCCCCAGCATGACCCCTACACTACCCAAACACCACTGCACTACCCTAAACCCTAAAACACTACCCCCAGCACGACCCCCTACACTACCCAAACACCACTGCACTACCCTAAACCCTAAAACACTACCCCCAGCATGACCCCCTACACTACACAAACACCACTGCACTACCCTAAACCCTAAAACACTACCCCCAGCATGACCCCCTACACTACACAAACACCACTGCACTACCCTAAACCCTAAAACACTACCCCAGCACGACCCCCTACACTACCCAAACACCACTGCACTACCCTAAACCCTAAAACACTACCCCCAGCATGACCCCCTACACTACCCAAACACCACTGCACTACCCTAAACCCTAAAACACTACTCCCAGCATGACCCCCTACACTACACAAACACCACTGCACTACCCTAAACCCTAAAACACTACCCCCAGCACGACCCCCTACACTACACAAACACCACTGCACTACCCTAAACCCTAAAACACTACCCCCAGCACGACCCCCTACACTACACAAACACCACTGCACTACCCTAAACCCTAAAACACTACCCCCAGCACGACCCCCTACACTACACAAACACCACTGCACTACCCTAAACCCTAAAACACTACCCCCAGCACGACCCCCTACACTACCCAAACACCACTGCACTACCCTAAACCCTAAAACACTACCCCCAGCACGACCCCCTACACTACCCAAACACCACTGCACTACCCTAAACCCTAAAACACTACCCCCAGCACGACCCCCTACACTACCCAAACACCACTGCACTACCCTAAACCCTAAAACACTACCCCCAGCACGACCCCCTACACTACCCAAACACCACTGCACTACCCTAAACCCTAAAACACTACCCCCAGCACGACCCCCTACACTACCCAAACACCACTGCACTACCCTAAACCCTAAAACACTACCCCAGCACGACCCCCTACACTACACAAACACCACTGCACTACCCTAAACCCTAAAACACTACCCCCAGCATGACCCCCTACACTACCCAAACACCACTGCACTACCCTAAACCCTAAAACACTACCCCCAGCACGACCCCCTACACTACCCAAACACCACTGCACTACCTAAACCCTAAAACACTACCCCCAGCATGACCCCCTACACTACACCAAACACCACTGCACTACCCTAAACCCTAAAACACTACCCCCAGCACGACCCACTACACTACCCAAACACCACTGCACTACCCTAAACCCTAAAACACTACCCCCAGCACGACCCACTACACTACCCAAACACCACTGCACTACCCTAAACCCTAAAACACTACCCCCAGCACGACCCCCTACACTACCCAAACACCACTGCACTACCCTAAACCCTAAAACACTACCCCAGCACGACCCCCTACACTACCCAAACACCACTGCACTACCCTAAACCCTAAAACACTACCCCCAGCATGACCCCTACACTACCCAAACACCACTGCACTACCCTAAACCCTAAAACACTACCCCCAGCATGACCCCCTACACTACCCAAACACCACTGCACTACCCTAAACCCTAAAACACTACCCCCAGCACGGCCCCCTACACTACCCAAACACCACTGCACTACCCTAAACCCTAAAACACTACCCCCAGTACGACCCCTACATTACACAAACACCACTGCACTACCCTAAACCATAAAACACTGACCCCCAGCACGACCCCCTACACTACACAAACACCACTGCACTACCCTAAACCCTAAAACACTACCCCCAGCACGACCACCTACACTACCCAAACACCACTGCACTACCCTAAACCCTTAAACACGACCCCCAGCATGACCCCCTACACTACCCAAACACCACTGCACTACCCTAAACCCTAAAACACTACCCCCAGCACAACCCAATACACTACCCAAACACCACTGCATTACCCTAAAACACTACCCCCAGCATGACCCCCTACACTACACAAACACCACTGCACTACCCTAAACCCTAAAACCCTACCCCCAGCATGACCCCCTACATTACACAAACACCACTGCACTACCCTAAACCACTACCTCAGCACGACCCCCTACACTACACAAACACCACTGCACTACCCTAAAACACTACCCCCAGCACAACCCCCTACACTACCCAAACACCATTGAACTACCCTAAACCCTAAAACACTACCCCCAGCACGACCCCCTACACTACCCAAACACCACTGCACTACCCTAAACCCTAAAACACTACCCCCTACACTACACAAACACCACTGCACTACCCTAAACCCTAAAACACTACCCCCAGCACGACCCCCTACACTACACAAACACCACTGCACTACCCTAAACCCTAAAACACTACCCCCAGCACGACCCCTACACTACACAAACACAACTGCACTACCCTAAACCCTAAAACACTACCCCCAGCACGACCCCCTACACTACACAAACACAACTGCACTACCCTAAACCCTAAAACACTACCCCCAGCACGACCCCCTACACTACCCAAACACAACTGCACTACCCTAAACCCTAAATCTACCCCCAGCACGACCCCCTACACTACCCAAACACAACTGCACTACCCTAAACCCTAAAACACTACCCCCAGCACGACCCCCTACACTACCCAAACACCACTGCACTACCCTAAACCCTAAAACACTATCCCCAGCACGACCCCCTACACTACACAAACACCACTGCACTACCCTAAACCCTAAAACACTACCCCCAGCACGACCCCCTACATTACACAAAGACCACTGCACTACCCTAAACCCTAAACCACGACCCCCAGCACGACCCCCTACACTACACAAACACCACTGCACTACCCTAAACCCTAAAACACGACCCCCAGCACGACCCCCTACATTACACAAAGACCACTGCACTACCCTAAACCCTAAAACACGACCCCCAGCATGACCCCACACTACACAAACACCACTGCACTACCCTAAACCCTAAAACACGACCCCCAGCACGACCCCCTACACTACCCAAACACCACTGCACGACCATAAACCCTAAAACACGACCCCCAGCATGACCCCCTACACTACACAAACACCACTGCACTACCCTAAACCCTAAAACACTACCCCCAGCACGACCCCCTACATTACACAAAGACCACTGCACTACCCTAAACCCTAAAACACGACCCCCAGCATGACCCCCTACACTACACAAACACCACTGCACTACCCTAAACCCTAAAACACTACCCCCAGCACGACCACCTACACTATCCAAACATCACTACACTACCCTAAACCCTAAAACACGACCTCCAGAATGACCCCCTACACTACACAAACACTACTGCACTACCCTAAACCCTAAAACACTACCCCCAGCACGACCCCCTACACTACCCAAACACCACTGCACTACCCTAAACCATTACCCCCAGCATGACCCCCTATACTACCCAAACACCGCTGCACTACCCTAAACCCTAAAACACTACCCCCAGCACGACCCCCTACACTACCCAAACACCACAGCGTTACCCTAAAACACTACCCCAGCATGACCCCCTACACTTCACAAACACCACTGCACTACCCTAAACCCTAAAACACTACCCCCAGCACGACCCCCTACACTACACAAACACCACTGCACTACCCTAAACCCTAAATCTACCCCAGCACAACCCCCTACACTACCCAAACACCACTGCACTACCCAAAACCCTAAAACACTACCCCCAGCACAACCCCCTACACTACCCAAACACCACTGCACTACCCTAAACTCTAAAACACTACCCCCAGCATGACCCCCTACACTACCCAAATACCACTGCACTACCCTTAACCCTAAAACACTACCCCAGCACGACCCCCTACACTACACAAACACCACTGCACTACCCTAAACCCTAAAACACTACCCCCAGCATGACCCCCTATACTACACAAACACCAATGCACTACCCTAAACCCTAAATCTACCCCCAGCATGACCCCCTACACTACCCAAACACCACTGCACTACCCTAAACCCTAAATCTACCCCCAGCAGTACCCCCTACACTACCCAAACACCACTGCACTACCCTAAACCCTAAAACAATACCCCCAGCACGACCCCCTACACTACCCAAACACCACTGCACTACCCTAAACCCTAAAACATTACACCCAGCACGACCCCCTACATTACACAAAGACCACTGCACTACCCTAAACCCTAAAACATGACCCCCAGCACGACCCCCTACAATACACAAACACCGCTGCACTACCCTAAACCCTAAAACACTACCCCCAGCACAACCCCCTACACTACCCAAACACTACTGCACTACCCTAAACCCTAAAACACTATCCCCAGCACTACCCCTACACTACCCAAACACCACTGCACTACCACAAACCCTAAAACACTACCCCTAGCATGACCCCCTACACTACCCAAACACCGCTGCACTACTTTAAACCCTAAAACACTACCCCCAGCATGGCCCCTACACTATACAAACACCACTGCACTACCCTAAATCTACCCCCAGCACGACCCCCTACACTACCCAAAGACCACTGCAGTACCCTAAACCCTAAAACACTACCCCCAGAATGACCCCCTATACTACACAAACACCACTGCACTACCCTAAACCCTAAAACACTACCCCCATCATGACCACCTACACTACACAAACACTACTGCACTACCCTAAACCCTAAAACACCACCCCAGCATGACCCCCTACACTACCTAAACACCACTGCACTACCCTAATCCCTAAAACACTACCCCCAGCATGACCCCTACACTACCCAAACACCACTGTGCTACCCTAAAACACTACCCCAGCACGACCCCCTACACTTCACAAACACCACTGCGCTATCCTAAACCCTAAAACACTACCCCCAGCATGACCCCCTACACTACCCAAACACCACTGCGCTACCCTAAAACACTACCCCTAGCACGACCCCCTACACTACCCAAACACAACTGTGCTACCCTAAAACACTACCCCAGCATGACCCCCTACACTAACCAAACACCACTACACTACCCTAAACACTACCCCCAGCATGACCCACTACACTACCCAAACAGTACTGCACTACCCTAAACCCTAAAACACTACCCCCAGCACAACCCCCTACACTACCCAAACACCACTGCACTACCCTAAACCCTAAAACACTACCCCCAGCACGACCCCCTACACTACCCAAACACCACTGCACTACCCTAAACCCTAAAACACTACCCCCAGTACGACCCCCTACATTACACAAACACCACTGCACTACCCTAAACCATAAAACATGACCCCCAGCACGACCCCCTACACTACACAAACACCACTGCACTACCCTAAACCCTAAAACACTACCCCCAGCACGACCACCTACACTACCCAAACACCACTGCACTACCCTAAACCCTTAAACACGACCCCCAGCATGACCCCCTACACTACCCAAACACCACTGCACTACCCTAAACCCTAAAACACTACCCCCAGCACTACCCCATACACTACCCAAACACCACTGCACTACCCTAAAACACTACCCCCAGTATGACCCCCTACCCTACACAAACACCACTGCACTACCCTAAACCTTAAAAAACTACCCCCGGTGGCCGGGCAAGATGGCCGAGAGGACGTAATCCGTCTCGGCTCCCGGTCCGCGCGCTGTTCCGGAGCTACTTGTGGCGGTTTCCCGGGGCGCTGAGGACTGAGCTCGGCTCCCACACACAGCGGAAGATGTGGCGCTCTGCTGGAGTAGTCCCTACCTGCCGCATTTCACCCAGGGGCACTCCTGCTTCAGCCTGAGATGTAACGCGAGGCCGAGCGGCAAAATGGCATCTGCCGGGCTGCGCTGACCGCCGGCGGCTGCTGGTGCGGTGGGAGGTGCCGTCTGAGGACCCTGACCTCCTAGATTGCCTTCTCTATCGGGGTAAGGCTGGAACCCACCGTGACTGCCGGGGCGTTATCGCCGCTTCCCCCTGGGACATTCCATGACCTACGCTGCACCGCGACCCGCCTGCCTGACCCTAAAATGGTGGCCCATTAGCGACATCGGCGCTACCGATTTCTCGGCCGAGCTTCCATCTCTGTGCTCAGCGGCTCCCCGGCGGCAGACCTGAGGTGCTGCGGCTCCCCTGCTGAGGGTTGGATGAAGTCGGGGCCCACGGGGGCCCGGAATGGCGCCCCACACCTTCCGGTGAGAGCTGTGTGTCTGCTTATGCTTGCCTCTGACCGGAATGGGGTAGCACAGGGGATGGTGGCCGATATTGCCTGACCGGTGCCCCGCGTCATGTGAGCGTGACCTTTCGGACCCCAGCCACCTGGCGCCACATCCACAGAGAGGTGATCCGTCGAGCGTGCTTCTCCCCCTCTTACCTTCCGGAGATCACTTCATGGCTACCAGCGCGCCTAAAGGGAGGAGGTCCTGCTTCGATCAGTGGGGAGGACCCTATTTCAGATCGGACATCCACGCGTGCCTTTCCTACACCTTGGAGGTCGCAACCACCAGCCTTGCTGAGCGGATTCCGTGGACGCCCTCATCGCGCCGACGGAGAGCCCCTTGGGGCAGGCCCGCATGCCACCCAAGAAGGGGACGGCCAGAACATCTGCTAAGGTCTCTGATTTCTTTGTGGCCCCAGACAGGCGCTCGGTGCTGGGTGCGGCCGACGAAGCAACCACAATGGCTCTCACGAAAGCGGAGCTCCAGGCCATGTTCAAGGATTTCAAGATGGAGCTGCGCAAGGACCTGGGGCAGGACATCAAATCCTCCATGGAGCAGTTACGGACGGACCTGACCGGAAAGCTGACTTCCCCCCAGCAGGACATAGACTCAGTGGGTACCCGAGTTCTGGATTTGGAGGTGCACCACCAGGATCAAGAAAAGCTCACGACAGAGCTCAGAGATGATGTCCGCTATCTCCGTGATCAGCTTCTTCAGTCGCAACTTAAGACGGAGGACCTTGAAAATAGGGCCCGGAGGGAGAACATTCGCGTTCGGGACCTGGAGGAGGGCGCGGAGGGGCCAGATCTGGAGGCATTTATGGAGGGGCTCTTGCGGAGATCCTAAGCCCTCAATCCCTCAAAATAAACTGGAACGGGTCCACCGAGTGGGACAATTGCAGAATGGAGACAAGAGGAGGCCCCGAGACATCTTAGCGAAATTCCGCTCATTCAAGGTTAAGGAAGCGGTGCTCGCAGCGGCTAGGCCCAAGGACTCCATCTCTTTCCAAAAGCACACGTGTACGATCTACCAAGACCTGGCGCCGGCCACTCTTGCACGGAGACAGCTGTTCAGGCCTCTCACTGCCAAACTCCGAGAGGATAAGATTAGATATCGGTGGACTTTCCCGTTTGGACTTAGTTTCGAATTTCGTAATAAACAGCGTCATATCTCTGACCTACAGGAAGGGTTGGTTCTGCTGGGTCTCTCCGTAGAGGATCAAGACTCCGCTCCAGATGCCTCCAGCGCACTACACAAGGCCCGATCGGACGCGCCTGCATGGTCGGCGGGCTCACGCAGGGGCCGCAGATGATTCCCCGACGAATGCTTCACGGCATTGCATCATTCTGTTCGGGGTGGGAATGGTTTCTAGCACCACCATGATCAGTGGGGGCTGAGGGGACCTCTGCACATTCTCGAGGGACGAGTGGGGCGGTGTCTCACTCCTCCTGGCTGTTTCATCCTCACTGACCTCCTGCTGATGCTTGGTACTCAAGGGCTGCGGCACCCTCCATTGCGGTTAATACTCCGAATGATGTACTCTCACCCCTGTTGAACTCAGGTATACTTTGATATATGCTCCATGACTGTCTGGTGTCTAAATCCCCTTTCTCAAAGACCGTCATGGTACTGCTGGGGCGGAAGCATATGACCAGGTCCTACTCATGGCAGTGGGGGGCTTACCTTAGCGAGGACTTGACGGCGCCTCGGGGTCGTTTGTATGTGAATCCTGTTGGCATTGCTCCGGGATGGGTGCGGACGGGGACCTCGGTCCCACCGCCTCCCCGCATCCCTGGGGGGTTTCGTTACACTTCCCGGGGATTGGATTTTGTTTTCTATGTTGTATATAAGGTTTGCATTTTGTTCTTTTTTTTGGGGGGGGATGGGAAGGGAGGGAGTGGGTGGGTCATGGTGGTGGCGTTTTAACATCTCGTATAGATAGGTATGCAGATCACACAGTAAGCCTGCACTTTGTTAGAAGGGGAGAGGTCACTCCTTGGGGGCAGCTGATGGTGGGGGAAATGTTGAGCCTAGTGGGGTATCTATTGAGATGCTGTTTCATTTCCTGACACTATGACAATTTCTATCGGTACCTGGAACGTTAAGGGCCTTAATTCCCCTCAGAAGTGCCAAAAGGTATGGAAATACATTATTGATCACCACCTCGACGTAGTGGCCCTACAGGAAACACATCTGGCTAGAGCTGAGGACACACGGTTCCGACACAAACACTACCCTCTGATTTATAGATCGTCCGCACCAACGAAACATAGGGGGGTGGCACTCCTGTTTCGGTCCTCCACAAAATTCCAGCCCTTGGATGTACAACGCGACAAAGACGGTCGCTGGGTCATGGTAAAGGGTCGCTTAATGGGGAAACTTTGCACCTGTGTAGCGGTATATGCCCCCAACACTGGCCAGACGGTCTTCTTGCACACTTTTTTGGGGAGACTATTGGATTTCCTGGAGGGACCACTGGTACTCATGGGCGACTTCAATTTAACTTGGCAGAAAGATTTAGATAGCACTCACCCGCAACGCTCAGATATGGGTTCCTTCTCCCCGGACATACGACAACAACTTCACGACATGGGACTCCGTGATGCATGGCGCTGTTTTGTATCCTAACTCACGCGATTACACATTTTACTCACATGTTCACCGTACATACTCCCCGTCTCGATTATATTTTTATTAGCCAATCACTCCTGGGTGCCTTACAGGATGCCAAGATTTTCCCCTCTCAATATCTGACCATAGTCTCCTGGCAGTCTCGATGGGATGGAGGGTGGACTCTCTGCTTCTCCCAGGTGGTACTTCCGGCTGCGCTTGCCAGAGATAAGGACTCCTGCACTAAATTAAGGGAATCTATCACTGAATTCTTTGACATTAACAAGTCGGAAGACACGTCGGAGTTTACTAATTGGGACGCCTTAAGGCGGTCTTTCGGGGGAAGTGCATTTTCCTCA
>CAWUFW010029100.1:0-19786 GCA_963921515.1 Calotriton arnoldi | reverse complement strand
GTAAGTACGGTTAAAATTACTTTTCAGGACCAGTACTGGGCTGAAAGATGCAGCACTGAGGTCTCTCCTTATAACAGGTGAGTAAATAGGAATTCGTATTTCGGATGATTTTAGAAGAATATTTGCACAATGGTGAAGGGAGGGGGCGGGGCCTGAGGTGACATCTGTGCAAAAGCGCCCCGTGGCGCGTTTTAAGTTGGGGGATTAAGTCCCCTTGAATCCTGAGGGTCCCTAGGGGCCAACTAGCCCACCAGGAACCTCCAATATGCGCCAGGGAGCTGCGTTGCAGAGACGTGTAGAGAGGCCACACCCCTTTTTACACCTCTCTGCAACGCAGCTCTGTGGCGCTTTCTGGATGTACCTGTTGGGCTAGTTGGCCCCCAGGTACCCTCAGGATTGAAGGGGATTTAATTCCCCATCTTAAAATGCGCCACGGGGCCTGTTTGCACACATGTCACCTGAAGCCCCGCCCCCTCCCTTCACCACTGTGCAAACGCGCCCCGTGGCGCGTTTTAAGTTGGGGAATTAAGTCCCCTTGAATCCTGAGGGTCCCCGGAGTCCAACTAGCCCACCATATACCTCCAAAGCGCCACAGAGCTGCGTTGCAGAGAGGTGTAAAAGGGGCGTGGCCTCTGTACACCTCTCTGCAAGGCAGCCCCTGGCGCATACTGGAGGTTCCTGGTGGGCTAGTTGGCCCCAGGGACCCCCAGTATTCAAGGGGAATTCGTTCCTCTCTGCAAACGCGCCAGGGGCGCGTTTGCAGAGTGGTGAAGGAAGGGGCGGGGCCTGCAGGCCCGATCGTTTAAAAAAAATAAAATAAAATTGTCCCCTTAAGGGGGGCTCTGTGGCCCCCCTTCCTTTTTCCAGTTTTTATGCCCTGGGGACCCCATCCCCCAGGGCCTTACCCCTTTTTTTTAATTACAAATTAAAAAAAAAAATGGGAAGGGGGCCGCGTGGCCCCCCTTCCCTGGGCCTGTATTGGCCCCGGGGACCCCATCCCCGGGGCATGGCCTCGATTTTTTTTTTTTTCGTAGGGAGGGGGCTGCGTGGCCCCCTCCTCAGGCCATTTAAGGCCCCGGGGACCCCATCCCCGGGGCCGGCCTTTCCGTTTTTTTTTTTTTTTTGGGGAGGGGGGCCGCGTGGCCCCCTCCCGGGCCACTACTTGCCCCGGGACCCCATCCCCCACGGCTGGCCCTCTCGTTGGGGACTGTGGGGGTCCCCAATCCCCCACAGTCCCGCCGGCTCCCCGTGTCCTACGGGAGCCGGCATTGCTTTACACATGGGGAGCAGCTAACATGCTGCTCCCCATGTGGAAAGCAGTCGGCTTTGGATATTGGAAGAGAGAGCAGGTTTCCCTGCTCTCTCTTCCAATATCCAAGCAGTTTGTAATGACAGGACGGGAGCCGCGAGGCTCCCGTCCTGTCATTGCAAACAGCAGTGTCCCGGGGGTAGGCACCATCGGGACACTGCAGGAGCTGGCCCTGGGGGTGGTGGTCCCCAGGGCCATCAAGGGCTCCAGGAGGGGGCCGCGCGGCCCCCCTCCCATTCAGTTCACAGCCCCGGGGAGGTGGTGGTCCCCGGGCTCTGGGGTCCGTAACGGACCCCCATATTTAAATGTTTAGTGCCCCGGGGAGGTGGCAGTCCCGGGGCGTGTGGGGGCTGGAGCCCCCCACACAGGTTTTTTAATTAATAAAAAAAGCCCCGGGGAGGTGGTGGTCCTCGGGGCTGCGGGAGGGCTCAGAGCCCTCCCGCACCATTTTTAAAAAAAGCCCCGGGGGTGGCGGTCCCCGGGGCTTGGGGGCCCTTGAGGCCCCACACACATTAAATTATCCCCCTCACCATGCCCCCGGGACTTGGGACACCCGGGGGCAAATACAATCGGAGCGCGGGAGACCGCGCTTCGATTTTGTTGCTCGGCAGGATTCGCGCACCCTGAGCTCATCCTGCCGATTTTTTTTAAAAAAATTAATTTTTTTTTTGCCCAGGGGGTCCTTGTGGGACCCCCTGAGCAAACCTAGGGGGTCAGGGTGTTTCTACCCTGCCCCCTTTGTGCGCTTTGCGCACTTGTTTCTGTCCCTCGGTTCTACCGAGGGACAAAATGGCTGCCAACATTTCCTGAATCGGAATGTTGACAGCCAGCTGACAGCCAATTAACATGCAGCTCGTGATCGGGAGGGTACGCGGACCCTACTCGGCCATAGATATCACTATCTTTTTACTTTTGATTTTCTCAGCAACTACTGAACGGATTTACACCATTTAACAAAAGGGTTCTTTCTGAACCAAGAACTACCTCTTTGCCAAATTTGGTGTAATTCCGTTCAGCAGTTCGGGCTGTAGCCGTG
Source organism: Calotriton arnoldi (assembly GCA_963921515.1). Classification (NCBI taxonomy): domain Eukaryota; kingdom Metazoa; phylum Chordata; class Amphibia; order Caudata; family Salamandridae; genus Calotriton; species Calotriton arnoldi. Next base: position 17,441 of record CAWUFW010029100.1, on the reverse strand, counting down.
TCTAAAGTTTCCTATGGAAAATTGCATGGGGAAAACGCGTTTTGGGACCCCCTTTTTCTCGGCCCCCGCTTGACGAATCCCCCGAGACTTTCAGGGTAGGAGCGGACCGGAGCGGGCCACAAAGTTTGAAAATTTTGCGAAGATACGTCAACCGGCAAGAGAGTTATTTCAAATAGAATGTCGCGGATTTCCTATGGATAATAGGTTGTAACTATAACTATCTACTGGCGACCGCCAGTAGATAATATATATATATATATATATATATATATTCACTGAAAAAACCATAGGTTTCAGACACGTTATAGTTAGAAATTAGCATTTAAAAAACCTTTGAAATTCACTGAAAAAACCAGAGGTTTTAGGGACAGTTATAGTTAGTTGGACATTGCACTCGTACAAAACCCGTGAAATTCCCCCGTTATAGTTAGTTCAGCTAACTATAACTCGCGCCCCCGCAATGCACTGCTGATGACGTCACATATTACATCACTCATGACATGGTCAGTGACATCACTGATGACATCACTGATGACATCTCAAATGACATCACTGATGACATCATCCAGTGACTGTGTGTTTCTGTAAAGTTTAAATATGTTTAATATATATAGGGAAAGGCGTATTGAAGAATGAGTGGGTGTATAAGTGTCTGAATGGATGATTTAGTACGTGCGTGACTGACTCTACAAGTGAGTGATTAAACGTATCTTACTGAATGCATGGGTTAGTGACTAAACTGTGTGAATGTCTGTATCCGTCTGTTGGTGTGTAAGTGGATGCATGGATTTGCGAATAGCTACATGAGTGTCTATATGGGTTATTTATTGGTTCTATGAGTATCTGTATGGGTGCCTGAGTGTTTGTGTGGATGGGGTGTGTGCGACTGTGCATAGATGTGTGAGTGGGTGATTCACTGGGTGGATGGTTTCAAGAGTGCATCTGTGATAGACTGTATGGGTGGGTAAGTGTGTGTAAGAGTGTGTTAGTGAGTGAATGTATGTCCCAGTGGTACATGTGTGAGTAACTAAATATGTGAAAGGCAGTATATATGTGTATTGGAGTATATAAATAGCTATAAGCGAGAGTGAGTGATTGTGATAGTGGCTGTATGGATGAGTGTGTGCTTGTATCAGTGATTGTATAAGAGCGTAACAATGTGCTAGTATTTGTATGATTAAGTGAGCTGGTGTGTGTATAACTGTATAGGTGAGTAAATGGCAGTGTGTTTAATTATTTGCATGACTGACTAGGTGTGTGAGTACCTCTATGGATGAGTGGCGGTGTTTGAGTGTCTATATAGGAGTAAGAGTGCATATGATAGTCCTGTACTGAGTGACCATAAGTATGAGTGACTGTACGGGTGAGTGAGTGGATGTGTGTGTGTAGACCTAAGAATCAGTGAGTGGGTATGTAGTTATTGGTGTTGGAGTGTCTATGGTTTTGCGAATGGCACTCTGTAATTTAGATTGGGTGAATCAAAGGTTATATTAGGGTGTGAGGAGCTGCATCAGATTATCACGTGGATGATGTCATCAGTGATGTCATTTGAGATGTCATCAGTGATGTCATCAGTGATGTCACTGACCATGTCATGAGTGATGTAATATGTGACGTCATCAGCAGTGCATTGCGGGCGCGAGTTATAGTTAGCTGAACTAACTATAACGGGGGAATTTCACGGGTTTTGTACGAGTGCAATGTCCAACTAACTATAACTGTCCCTAAAACCTCTGGTTTTTTCAGTGAATTTCAAAGGTTTTTTAAATGCTAATTTCTAACTATAACGTGTCTGAAACCTATGGTTTTTTCAGTGAATTTCAAAGGTTTTTAAAATGCTAATTTGTAACTATAACGTGCCTGAAACCTACGGTTTTTTCAGTGAATTTCAAAGGTTTTTTAAATGACAATTTTTAAATGTATTAATTTTTATATTAATTTTTTTCATACTGATTTACTACATTTTTAGAAACAATTTCTTTTACATATTTAATTTTTTAAATTACATTGTAATTACATTATACATTACATTACAAAAAATACTTTCTCAGAATGAATTACTTTAGTTTAAATACTTTGCACATAGGCAATAGACTTTTAAGTACAGTAGTTACAGTTGTTGCAATGGGCAACACATTTTCAAACACAATGCAACATTCAGCTCAATGTGAATTTCTAGTTAAATGCAATTAGTTACTTTATGGATTACTTTTTCTAACCACAGGACTGGATCCTAGATTCAGTCCTGGTACATCTCCTGTAAACAGTTGAGTAAAAGCGTTTTGGTTACAGTCGTGATTTTTAAGGAATATTATTGTATTTTAAAAGTTGACACTTAGAAACTTTTTCTCATAGAATCACCAATGTTATCCTATGGAAGGAAATTCACTTAGCAGGTAAAAACTGTTATCGTTACTTTTTCTTACTCAGTGTTGGATCCTGGATCCAGCACTGGTGCATCTCCTGTAAACAGTTGAAAGAATGCGTTTAAGTCATACAGGCGATTTTTAAGGAATATTTGTAGTTTGTGAAAATCGACACTTTGAAACTTTTCTGCTGAAAACCAGACAATGGATTCCTATGGAAGAAAATATAAGTTACTGGTAAGTACGGTTAAAATTACTTTTCAAGGTCAGTGCTGGGCTAAAAGATGCAGCACTGGGTTCTCTCCTGATAACAGGTGAGTAAATTGGAATTCGTACTTTGGTTGATTTTAGAGGAATATTATAAAGTTCCAAAACTCCACACTTACGAAGAATTTCCAAGTGAAACCAGTCAATGTTAGCCTATGAAGGAAATTCAAGTTACCGGTAAGTACGGTTAAAATTACTTTTCAGGACCAGTACTGGGCTGAAAGATACAGCACTGAGGTCTCTCCTTATAACAGGTGAGTAAATCGGAATACGTATTTCGGCTGATTTTAGAGGAATATTTTAAAGTTCCAAAACTCCACACTTAGAAGAATTTCCAAGTGAAACCAGTCAATGTTAGCCTATGAAGGAAATTCAAGTTACCGGTAAGTACGGTTAAAATTACTTTTCAGGACCAGTACTGGGCTGAAAGATGCAGCAGTGAGGTCTCTCCTGATAGCAGGTGAGTAAATCGGAATTCGTATTTCGGCTGATTTTAGAGGAATATTTTAAAGTTCCAAAACTCCACACTTAGAAGAATTTCCAAGTGAAACCAGTCAATGTTAGCCTATGAAGGAAATTCAAGTTACCGGTAAGTACGGTTAAAATTACTTTTGAGGATCAGTACTGGGCTGAAAGATGCAGCACTGAGGTCTCTCCTGATAACAGGTGAGTAAATCGGAATTCGTATTTCGGCTGATTTTAGAGGAATATTTTAAAGTTCCAAAACTCCACACTTCGAAGAATTTCCAAGTGAAACCAGTCAATGTTAGCCTATGTAAGGAAATTCAAGTTACTGGTAAGTACGGTTAAAATTACTTTTCAGGACCAGTACTGGGCTGAAAGATGCAGCACTGAGGTCTCTCCTGATAACAGGTGAGTAAATCTGAATTCGGATTTCGGCTGATTTTAGAGGAATATTTGTATGTTTCAAAAATCAACACTTAGAAACTTTTTCAGCAAAAAGCAGGCAATGATATCCTATGTAAGGAAATTCAAGTTACTGGTAAGTACGGTTAAAATTACTTTTCAGGACCAGTACTGGGCTGAAAGATGCAGCACTGAGGTCTCTCCTTATAACAGGTGAGTAAATAGGAATTCGTATTTCGGATGATTTTAGAAGAATATTTGCACAATGGTGAAGGGAGGGGCGGGGCCTGAGGTGACATCTGTGCAAAGCGCCCCGTGGCGCGTTTTAAGTTGGGGGATTAAGTCCCCTTGAATCCTGAGGGTCCCTAGGGGCCAACTAGCCCACCAGGAACCTCCAATATGCGCCAGGGGGCTGCGTTGCAGAGACGTGTAGAGAGGCCACACCCCTTTTTACACCTCTCTGCAACGCAGCTCTGTGGCGCTTTCTGGATGTACCTGTGACTGTGTGTTTCTGTAAAGTTTAAATATGTTTAATATATATAGGGAAAGGCGTATTGAAGAATGAGTGGGTGTATAAGTGTCTGAATGGATGATTTAGTACGTGCGTGACTGACTCTACAAGTGAGTGATTAAACGTATCTTACTGAATGCATGGGTTAGTGACTAAACTGTGTGAATGTCTGTATCCGTCTGTTGGTGTGTAAGTGGATGCATGGATTTGCGAATAGCTACATGAGTGTCTATATGGGTTATTTATTGGTTCTATGAGTATCTGTATGGGTGCCTGAGTGTTTGTGTGGATGGGGTGTGTGCGACTGTGCATAGATGTGTGAGTGGGTGATTCACTGGGTGGATGGTTTCAAGAGTGCATCTGTGATAGACTGTATGGGTGGGTAAGTGTGTGTAAGAGTGTGTTAGTGAGTGAATGTATGTCCCAGTGGTACATGTGTGAGTAACTAAATATGTGAAAGGCAGTATATATGTGTATTGGAGTATATAAATAGCTATAAGCGAGAGTGAGTGATTGTGATAGTGGCTGTATGGATGAGTGTGTGCTTGTATCAGTGATTGTATAAGAGCGTAACAATGTGCTAGTATTTGTATGATTAAGTGAGCTGGTGTGTGTATAACTGTATAGGTGAGTAAATGGCAGTGTGTTTAATTATTTGCATGACTGACTAGGTGTGTGAGTACCTCTATGGATGAGTGGCGGTGTTTGAGTGTCTATATAGGAGTAAGAGTGCATATGATAGTCCTGTACTGAGTGACCATAAGTATGAGTGACTGTACGGGTGAGTGAGTGGATGTGTGTGTGTAGACCTAAGAATCAGTGAGTGGGTATGTAGTTATTGGTGTTGGAGTGTCTATGGTTTTGCGAATGGCACTCTGTAATTTAGATTGGGTGAATCAAAGGTTATATTAGGGTGTGAGGAGCTGCATCAGATTATCACGTGGATGATGTCATCAGTGATGTCATTTGAGATGTCATCAGTGATGTCATCAGTGATGTCACTGACCATGTCATGAGTGATGTAATATGTGACGTCATCAGCAGTGCATTACGGGCGCGAGTTATAGTTAGCTGAACTAACTATAACGGGGGAATTTCACGGGTTTTGTACGAGTGCAATGTCCAACTAACTATAACTGTCCCTAAAACCTCTGGTTTTTTCAGTGAATTTCAAAGGTTTTTTAAATGCTAATTTCTAACTATAACGTGTCTGAAACCTATGGTTTTTTCAGTGAATTTCAAAGGTTTTTAAAATGCTAATTTGTAACTATAACGTGCCTGAAACCTACGGTTTTTTCAGTGAATTTCAAAGGTTTTTTAAATGACAATTTTTAAATGTATTAATTTTTATATTAATTTTTTTCATACTGATTTACTACATTTTTAGAAACAATTTCTTTTACATATTTAATTTTTTAAATTACATTGTAATTACATTATACATTACATTACAAAAATACTTTCTCAGAATGAATTACTTTAGTTTAAATACTTTGCACATAGGCAATAGACTTTTAAGTACAGTAGTTACAGTTGTTGCAATGGGCAACACATTTTCAAACACAATGCAACATTCAGCTCAATGTGAATTTCTAGTTAAATGCAATTAGTTACTTTATGGATTACTTTTTCTAACCACAGGACTGGATCCTAGATTCAGTCCTGGTACATCTCCTGTAAACAGTTGAGTAAAAGCGTTTTGGTTACAGTCGTGATTTTTAAGGAATATTATTGTATTTTAAAAAGTTGACACTTAGAAACTTTTTCTCATAGAATCACCAATGTTATCCTATGGAAGGAAATTCACTTAGCAGGTAAAAACTGTTATCGTTACTTTTTCTTACTCAGTGTTGGATCCTGGATCCAGCACTGGTGCATCTCCTGTAAACAGTTGAAAGAATGCGTTTAAGTCATACAGGCGATTTTTAAGGAATATTTGTAGTTTGTGAAAATCGACACTTTGAAACTTTTCTGCTGAAAACCAGACAATGGATTCCTATGGAAGAAAATATAAGTTACTGGTAAGTACGGTTAAAATTACTTTTCAAGGTCAGTGCTGGGCTAAAAGATGCAGCACTGGGTTCTCTCCTGATAACAGGTGAGTAAATTGGAATTCGTACTTTGGTTGATTTTAGAGGAATATTATAAAGTTCCAAAACTCCACACTTAGAAGAATTTCCAAGTGAAACCAGTCAATGTTAGCCTATGAAGGAAATTCAAGTTACCGGTAAGTACGGTTAAAATTACTTTTCAGGACCAGTACTGGGCTGAAAGATACAGCACTGAGGTCTCTCCTTATAACAGGTGAGTAAATCGGAATTCGTACTTTGGTTGATTTTAGAGGAATATTATAAAGTTCCAAAACTCCACACACAGAAGAATTTCCAAGTGAAACCAGTCAATGTTAGCCTATGTAAGGAAATTCAAGTTACTGGTAAGTACGGTTAAAATTACTTTTCAGGACCAGTACTGGGCTGAAAGATGCAGCACTGAGGTCTCTCCTGATAACAGGTGAGTAAATCTGAATTCGGATTTCGGCTGATTTTAGAGGAATATTTGTATGTTTCAAAAATCAACACTTAGAAACTTTTTCAGCAAAAGCAGTCAATGATATGCTATGGAAGGAAATTCAAGTTACTGGTAAGTACGGTTAAAATTACTTTTGAGGATCAGTACTGGGCTGAAAGATGCAGCACTGAGGTCTCTCCTGATAGCAGGTGAGTAAATCGGAATTCGTATTTCGGCTGATTTTAGAGGAATATTTTAAAGTTCCAAAACTCCACACTTAGAAGAATTTCCAAGTGAAACCAGTCAATGTTAGCCTATGAAGGAAATTCAAGTTACCGGTAAGTACGGTTAAAATTACTTTTCAGGACCAGTACTGGGCTGAAAGATGCAGCACTGAGGTCTCTCCTGATAGCAGGTGAGTAAATCGGAATTCGTATTTCGGCTGATTTTAGAGGAATATTTTAAAGTTCCAAAACTCCACACTTACAAGAATTTCCAAGTGAAACCAGTCAATGTTAGCCTATGAAGGAAATTCAAGTTACCGGTAAGTACGGTTAAAATTACTTTTCAGGACCAGTACTGGGCTGAAAGATGCAGCACTGAGGTCTCTCCTGATAGCAGGTGAGTAAATCGGAATTCGTATTTCGGCTGATTTTAGAGGAATATTTTAAAGTTCCAAAACTCCACACTTAGAAGAATTTCCAAGTGAAACCAGTCAATGTTAGCCTATGAAGGAAATTCAAGTTACCGGTAAGTACGGTTAAAATTACTTTTCAGGACCAGTACTGGGCTGAAAGATGCAGCACTGAGGTCTCTCCTGATAGCAGGTGAGTAAATCGGAATTCGTATTTCGGCTGATTTTAGAGGAAAATTTTAAAGTTCCAAAACTCCACACTTAGAAGAATTTCCAAGTGAAACCAGTTAATGTTAGCCTATGAAGGAAATTCAAGTTACCGGTAAGTACGGTTAAAATTACTTTTGAGGATCAGTACTGGGCTGAAAGATGCAGCACTGAGGTCTCTCCTGATAACAGGTGAGTAAATCGGAATTTGTATTTCGGCTGATTTTAGAGGAATATTTTAAAGTTCCAAAACTCCACACTTAGAAGAATTTCCAAGTGAAACCAGTCAATGTTAGCCTATGAAGGAAATTCAAGTTACCAGTAAGTACGGTTAAAATTACTTTTGAGGATCAGTACTGGGCTGAAAGATGCAGCACTGAGGTCTCTCCTGATAACAGGTGAGTAAATCGGAATTCGGCTGATTTTAGAGGAATATTTGCACAATGGTGAAGGGAGGGGCGGGGCCTGAGGTGACATCTGTGCAAACGCGCCCCGTGGTGCGTTTTAAGTTGGGGGATTAAGTCCCCTTGAATCATGAGGGTCCCTACGGGCCAACTAGCCCACCAGGAACCTCCAGTATGCGCCAGGGGCTGCGTTGCAGAGACATGTACAGAGGCCACACCCCTTTTACACCTCTCTGCAACGCAGCTCTGTGGCGCTTTCTGGACGTACCTGTTGGGCTAGTTGGCCCCCAGGGACCCTCAGGATTGAAGAGGATTTAATTCCCCATCTTAAAACGCGCCATGGGGCCTGTTTGCACACATGTCACCTGAAGCCCCGCCCCTCCCTTCACCACTGTGCAAACGCGCCCGTGGCGCGTTTTAAGTCGGGGATTAACTCCCCTTGAATCCTGAGGGTCCCTGGGGTGCAACTAGCCCACCATATACCTCCAAAAGCGCCATAGAGGTGCGTTGCAGAGAGGTGTAAAAGGGGCGTGGCCTCTGTACACCTCTCTGCAAGGCAGCCCCCTGGCGCATACTGGAGGTTCCTGGTGGGCTAGTTGGCCTCAGGACCCCCAGTATTCAAGGGGTCGTTCCCCTCTGCAAACGCGCCAGGGGCGCGTTTGCAGAGTGGTGAAGGAAGGGGGCGGGGCCTGCGGGCCCGATCGTTTTTTTTTTTTTTTGGGGAGGAGGGCCGCGTGGCCCCCTCCCGGGCCACTACTTGCCCCGGGGACCCCATCCCCCGGGGCTGGCCTCTCGTTGGGGACTGTGGGGGTCCCCAATCCCCCACAGTCCCGCCGGCTCCCCGTGTCCTACGGGAGCCGGCATTGCTTGACACATGGGGAGCAGCTAACATGCTGCTCCCCATGTGGAAAAGCAATCAGCTTTGGATATTGGAAGAGAGAGCAGGTTTCCTGCTCTCTCTTCCAATATCCAAAGCAGTTTGCAATGACAGGACGGGAGCCTCGAGGCTCCCGTCCTGTCATTGCAACAGCAGTGTCCCGGGGTAGGCACCCCGGGACACTGCAGGAGCCGGCCCTGGGGGTGGTGGTCCCCAGGGCCATCAAGGGCTCCAGGAGGGGGCCGCGCGGCCCCCTCCCATTCAGTGCACAGCCCCGGGAGGTGGTGGTCCCGTGGCTCTGGGGTCCAAAACGGACCCCCATTGTAATTTTTCTTAGTGCCCCGGGGAGGTGGTGGTCTCCGGGCGTGTGGGGGGCTGGAGCCCCCCACACAGGTTTTTAATTAAAAAAGAAGCCCCGGGAGGTGGTGGTCCCCGGGGCTGCGGAGGGCTCAGAGCCCTCCCGCACCATTCTACATAAAGCCCCGGGGGTGGTCCCCGGGCTTGGGGGGCCCTTAGAGGCCCCCCACACATAAAATTAACCCCCCCAGCATGCCCCCGGGACTTGGCCCACCCGGGGGCCACTAACATCGAAGCGCGGGAGACCGCGCTTCGATTTTTTTTCGGCAGGGTTCGCGCTCCCTGAGCGCATCCTGCCGATTTTTAAAAAAAAAAAAAATTTTGCCCAGGGGTCCTTGTGGGACCCCTGAGCAGACCTAGGGGTCAGGGTGTTTCTACCCTGCCCCCTTTGTGCGCTTTGCGCACTTGTTTCTGTCCCTCGGTTCTACCGAGGGACAAAATGGCTGCCAACACTTCCTGATTTGGAGTGTTGACAGCCAATTAACATAAAGCTCGTGCTCGGGAGGATCCGCGGCCCTAGATATATCTATCTTTTTTACTTTTCATTTTCTCAGCAACTACTGAACGGATTTACACCATTTAACAAAAGGGTTCTTTCTGAACCAAGAACTACCTCTTTGCCAAATTTGGTGTAATTCCGTTCAGCAGTTCGGGCTGTAGCCGTGTCTAAAGTTTCCTATGGGAAATTGCATGGGGAAAACGTGCTTTGGGACCCCCTTTTTCTCGGCCCCCGCTTGACGAATCCCCCGAGACTTTCAGGGTAGGAGCGGACCGGAGCGCCCCACAAAGTTTGAAAATTTTGCGAAGATACGTCAACCGGCAAGAGAGTTATTTCAAATAGAATGTCGCGGATTTCCTATGGATAATAGGTTGTAACTATAACTATCTACTGGCGACCGCCAGTAGATAATATATATATATATATATATATATATATATATATATGTATATATATATATACATATATTCACTGAAGAAAACAAAGGTTACAGGCTGACATTTCACTGCATGCAAAACCAGAGAAATTCAGCAGTTATAGTTAGCTGAGCATTTTTAAAAGTTTATGAATGTTAAATATATATACCATGGTGTATTGATGAATCAGTGGGTGTATGAGTGCCTGTATGGATGATTCAGTGGGTACATGACTGACTGTATAACTCAGTGATTAGGCGTCTCGGTGAATGTATGGGTGAGTGACTAGGTTGTGTGAATGTCTGTATCAGTCTGTCAGTTGTTGCCTAAGTGGCTGTATGGGTTGGTGAGTGGGTACGTGGATGGCTGTATGGGTGATTGATTGGTTGTCTGAGTACCTGTTTAGGTATATGAATGTCTGTACAGGTGGGTGAGAGGGTGTCTGACTGCCTGCATGGATGAATGAGTAGGTGAGTTAGTGGCTGTATGGGTTTGTGAGTGCATTTGTGAGGGGCGGTGTGGGTCACTGAGTGGGTGTATGGCTGTGTCTGTGAGTGAATGGATGTGTCAGTGGTATATGGATGAGTAACTGCATATGTGGAAGGCAGTAAAGTTGAGTGTTGGAGTATATGAGTGACTGTATGTGTGAGTGAGTGATTGTGAGAGTGCCTGTATAGGTGAGTGTGTGCTTGTGTCACTGACAGTATAGGTGAGTGAATATGTGTTAGTATCTGTATGAATAAGTGAGAGGGTGTGTGTGTAACTGTATAGGTGAGTAATTGGCTGTGTGATTGACTCTATGGGTGACTGAGTAGGTGTGTGAGTAGCTCTAGGGGTGTCTGACAGTGTGTGAGTGGCTGTATGGGTGTAAGAGTGGATATATCAGTGGCTGTATTAGTGAGTGAGTTAGTGTATGAGTGGCTGTATGGGTGACTGAGTGGATGTGCATATAGACCTATGAATCAGTGAGTGAGTGTTTTAGTACTGGTATGGGTGTATCAGTGGTTTTGGGAATGGTAGAGTGGAAGTTCGAGTGAGTGTATGAAAGGTTATATTAGGGTGTGAGTGGGTGCATCAGAGATTCTGTGGATGATGTCATCAGTGATGTCATTGGAGATGTCATCAGTGATGTCACTGATCATGTCATGAGTGATGTAATATGTGAGGTCATAAGCAGTGCAATGCGGGGGGGGTGAATTATAGTTAGCTCCACTAACTATAACTGCTGAATTTCTCTAGTTTTGTATGTCAGCCTAACTATAACGTCCCTGTAACCTTTGTTTTTTCAGTGACCTTCTAAGATTTTTTAAATTCTATTTCATAACTTTCATGTCCCTGTAACTTTTGTTTTTTTCAGTGAATTTCTAAGGTTTTGTAAATACTAATTCCTAACTATAATGTCCCTGTAAACTTTGTTTTTCTCACTGAATTTTTAAGGTTCTTTAAAATTCTATTTCTTAATTGTAACATCCATCTTTCTTTAAGTTAGCCTCTAAGATTTTCGTATTTTCTTTCTATAATTGGATATTGTATATTTCATTTATATGATATATCACTCATTTTTTGATTTGGTATGTGATTATCAGAAAGTACATTAATAACTGGTTTTATTTTTAAGAAGTTTTTTTGAGTCAGACAACATTGTTGCATTTACTGTGGAGAATCTGCGATCAGCAAATGTATTTCACATACTGAAAAATATAGTTAAAGGCATTATTTAAATCAGAGCCCCCCAAGAGGCCAAAATGTTGTTCATTTTCTTGTCAAATAAATTTTGGGGGGGGTTTTATATTATCTGCAATGCCGATGCTATAATCGCAATCATGTTGCGAAATCGCAAAACAAAAGCAGTCATTCAACGACCACAACCACATTAAAAAATGTTAACTTAAAAAATTCATTCTAACTATCACAATACACACATTACTAACCACATCACTGCTTCAAGAACATATTTGTACACATATATCTGTAGTAACTTTTTTTAAAACTGCATTTGAACCCTACTGCCCATTTTCACGATTACACCGAGTCGTGATGACTCCGGTAACCATGATGATCGCGCTTTTTTTAGGGGGCGCACAACACATATATGCACACATTTTACAGTATTTTGGACACTAGGGTTTATTACTGCACTGTTTAAAGTCATATTTTTGTAGGGAGTTTGCATAAATACAAACATTTTAACTTATTTTCAGTTTTTGCAGTGATGCCGGGCATCACAATGATATCGGTAGCCACGGTCACCGCAAATACGTCGCAAAATGACAAAACAAATGCAGATAATAAATAGCCACCACCACATTCAAAACTCATAACTGAAAAATGAATTATAACCACCACACTAAACACATTACTATCTAAACAACTGTATAATAGCATGTACAGCTCCCTGAATATCTCTATAACACAGTGCATAACTTTTTCAGTGTAAATCTATAAATGCATGCATCACTGTATCACTAAGTCTCTCATTGAATGTATTTGAGGGGATCTGTGTGACGATGCATCAGTCTATCAATGCTTCCGTAACGAAATGCATGACTGCCTCAGTACATCTATGAGTGGGTGCATCATGTTACAATGGGTGTGTGACTGGTTGCGTAAGTCTCTCACTCAGCTGTGAGTAGGTGCATGAGTGCCTTTGTGCATTTGTAAGTAAGTATATGACTGTCTGACTGGACCCGTGAGTGGATACATGAGTGTCTAAGTGGGTGTCTTATTGGGTGAGTGAGTGGGTGCATGAGTGTCTGAGTGGATCTGTGAGTGTGTGCATGAGTCTCTCAGTGGGTCTATGACTGGCAGCGTGAGTGTCTGAGTGGTTCTGTCAATGGGTGTGTGGGTACATGAGTCTTTGATTGTATAAATAACTGGGTACATAAGTCTCTGAGTGGGTCTATGAGTGGGTGTGTGAGTGACTTTATGGGTGTGTGAGTGTCTGAGTGGGTCCATGAGTGGATGTATGAGTGTCTGAGTGGATCTGTGAGTGGGTGTATGAGTGCTTAAAAGGCTCTGTGAGTGAGAACATAAGTTGTTAAGTAGGTGAGTGAATGGGTGCATGCATCAGTGTCTGAGTGGGCCTGTGACTGGGAGGGTAAGGGTCTGGGTGGGTCTGTGAGTGGATGCATGAGCCTTGACTGGCTGAGTGAGTGGTTGTGTGTATATCTTAGTAAGTCCGTGAGTGGGTGTGTGAGTCTCTGAGTGTATGACTGAGTGACTGAGTGCATAAGTCTCTGAAAGGGGCTGTGAATTAGTGTGGGAGTGACTTTATGGGTGTGTGAGTGGGTGTATGACTGTCTGAGTGAATCTGTAAGTGGGTGAAAGAGTTTGTGAGTGGGTATGTAAGTAAGTGCGTGAGTCTTTCAGTGAGTCTGTAAGTGGGTGCATGAGTATTTGAGTGGGTCTGTGAGTGGGTGCATGAGTGCCCAGGTGGGTCTATGAGTGGGTGTAGGAGTCTCTAATGCCAGTATGAGACTGTACCAATGAGTCTATGAGTGGGTCTCTAAGTAGGTGCATGAGACTCTGAGTGGGTCTGTACATGGGTGCATCACTCTCCGAGTGAGTCTGAAAGTGGGTGCATGAGTACCTGAATGGATATGTGAGTGGGTGCATGAGTATCTGAGTGAGTATGTGACTGAATGTATAAGTGTGTGAGTGGGTATGTGAATGGGTGTATAAGTGTCTGAGTGAGTTTGTGAGTTGAGTGACAGTGACCAGCGAGTGTGTACACATTTATATATATATATATATTTTCACCAACATTCGCGACGACATCGGTAGTCGCGACGTCCCCATGAAGGTACATGGGGCCCACTCGCGATCTCGGCATCTTCGCTAATATTGCGTGCGATTAAAAAAAACAATTTTGGACACAGAACTTGTGTCACTAACACATACATTTCTCAAACATTGGATCAGAGTATCGCCACCCTGACCCCTTATGTGGGCTTTCACACAAATTTTCAGCCCCGGGAACCATTCCTGGATGATAAAATGGCAGCCGCAACTTTCTGTTCAGGTTGCATCTAGCCAATCAGAGCTTTCCCATTGGCACGCGCAGTCATGATTAATTGCAAAATCGTCGTGAATTATCTGCAGCCTGAGATATATCTATAATTTTCAGCTTAAATTTCTCAAAAACTACAAGATGGATTTGCACCAAATAACAAAAAGCACAATCTGCGTAACAACATCTACCTTTCTGCCAAGTTTGGTGTAATTCCGTCCATCGGTTCGGACTGTAGGTTCGAAAACGCATTCCTATGAGAACTAGCATTACAAAAAAGGACAGGGAATTAGTGCGACAAAATCACAATTTTCTTCTTTTTAAGCAATGCATATCTGTTTGTTTTCTCAAGTTTTTCTCTTTAGATCTTCATTCTCGTAACATCCGCTTGCCTCCCTTTCCTTTCTTTCCACTTCATTTACTCGCTTCCACCTTTGTCCTGTTTCCTTTGGAAATGATAGGAAATTCTTACAGGCTCTACTTTCTCCATGTTTAAAATGTCTCCATGTTTGAAGTTCTTAAGTAATAAATCCATCGGTAAGTACACGCAGGAGAAGTAATTCAGTTCTTCATGATGTGTCAAAAAAGTTTTATTTTAATAATGTCTTTTAAAATTGCTCAAAGCTAATGTGGCTATGTACGCGAAAACAAATTCCCAGCAGTCTAGGCTTTTAGCTTAATGAAAAGTCTCCTTTGTCATAGTTGAGGGACAGGGGTTGAGGCAGAAGAATTGCTCAAACTCCTTTCAGAAGCACACTGCTTGCAGCATGTGAAACTTGCACATTATTCATGCTGCATATTAAGCCGCCTTCTAAATAATCTTTGAGAACTGGATGTACCACAATTCCTCTGCACGGGCGTCGTTCAATCAATCCAGGCGTTTTAATGCACGTTTTATGGCTCACCTATTCATTTGCCATTTTAATAAACTTCGATTAATGGCTGGTTAAATGGAGCCCCCAGAGCGCTAATAGGTTTCATATGCTGTAATTGCGTGCACAGTGCTCTGTCTATTCAACTGCCAACGATTGTTTTTTATGATATTTTATAGCTATTCATGTTTTTTTTCTTTTTTCTCCTTCGATATTCGCTCTCCATTTGCATTTGCAAGATGGAGCTATATGTCTGAAATGAACAAAACCATTGGGAATACATGTTCTTTTCCCACTATCTTTCAAGATGATTTTGAAGCAATTGAACAAATCTCTAAATTAGATTATAAAACAAAAAATATTCATTCGAATTCTTGAAGAGAACCACATTAGGTTATGTCATAGACCAGGGTTAACATTATATCATACCATGCACTACTTTGGTAAGAGCAGCATAAAGGGGCATCCCACGGGTTGTACTTGGGAGTCCAATGCTACCCCCCCATGGTTTTTGATGCAAAGCCCTACCGACTAATAATGGTAGACAGGCGTGCGTGCCGGAAAAAAATTAGCTCCTTAGGCAGGCACTAACAAGGAGAAATGTTTGCCAGGAGCGACCCGTGCAGGTAAGACCAGTGGGGCGGTGGGGCCAGGTTGGGGGAGGATTCGATAAACAACCCGAAGGAAAATTAAATAAATAATCAATTTTCCCTCGTTGTCTGTCAGAATCCCCGTTCCATACTCGGGCCTACTCTTACCTGCACGGGCCGCTCCTGATGTTTGAATTTCGTCTAACTTTCTGAACATTGTGTGTGCACTGTACAGTGCACATACAACGTGGGAAAGGTTTTGTATGTCTGCATAGTATTTTGTACTATAAGGGTACCCTTTTACTACAAAACCTATGCTAGACTATGTTAGACATCACTAAGGAGTAAAGATTTGTGTGTGGCACTAGGCAGCCTGATTGACAGCGAACGTCTGAGATAATGACGGCAGTGCTTTATCTTCATAGAGATGGCTCTGTGCTTTGTTCTCCTCCTTTAGAACCTTAAGAAAGATACATTTAGCACACTGTGCTTTGGTTCTAGAATTATTCACCACAAGCAGATCCACAAAAGGTAGTCGAGCTTCATTTTAGGCGCTGTAGGGATAGGGCAAACCCCACAGGGCAGAATAATTATTTCTTTAATTACAATTCATTTGAGTGCAAACAGCATATGTCTATCTGCTCCCACTCTGAAGTTAGCACTTACTAAGTGTAATTAGGCAACCCAGTGTAAGCCTATGAGAGAGCTAGCCCTTACAGCAGTTGGAAATGACTTTGGGAGCTTTCCACCGTCAGGACATGTTTATACTTTAGCACAGATTCTCTACTTTGAAAATACCATGCACCCCCTATGAGCCTTTAAAGTTTACCTTAGGGGTGACCTAAAAGGTTTAATTTGCTAGGTTGACAAGGCAGTGTAAAACTGTGTAAGACTGCACTACAGGCTGTAGTGGCAGGCCTGAGACTTGGCTTAAAGGCTACTTTAGTGGGCGTCACAATGAGTGCAACTGCCCACTAGTAACATTTTATTTGCAGGCCCTTGGTACCCATAGTACCATTTACTAGGGAAGTCAAAGCAAATTATATATCCCAATTAGGTGTAGGCCAAATTAATGGTTAGCAGGGATAAAGAGCACTGTCTTAATGTAAACAAAAGTAAGCGCAGCAAAGTAAGGGAGTGAAGGCAAAAATGTTAGGGGAAATACAATGCTAAGGATGTCAGGTTAACAGCCTTGTTGTATCTTTGCAATTTGTTCCATACTTGCAGATTTCTATCTAGTGGTACTGCTAAGAAGCATCCTTTTTACTTCAGTTCTTGGATAAGTTTCCTGGTTTGTCTAAGGGCTAGTCACAAACTACCTGAATTCTGTGGGGCCGATTCACAGAACTAATCTGAGATAAAATCCTAAACTTACTACTTTTGGTATTCGCAGAAGGCATTTAGTTGTAGTAAAGTTAGGACTCCTAACTTTACTACTACTAAACTGAGATAAAATCCTAAACTTACTACTTTTGGTATTCGCAGAAGGCATTTAGTTGTAGTAAAGTTAGGACTCCTAACTTTACTACTACTAAATGCCTTCTGTTAATACCAAAAGTAGTAAGTTTAGGATTTTATCTCAGAGTAGTTCTGTGAATCGGCCCCTGTATGTGTAAGTCACATTATAATTATTTGAGTTACTTACTTATCTTGTGCTTCCCCTAATTTGGAAGACAAGTGACAGTCCCTCCACTTAGCCTATATGCTGTGCCTTTCCTGTTCGTTTTGCAAGCACAGTCCTGGCCTTCAAACCATCTACTTTATGGAACAATTGTTTTCTCTCTGACTCTCCAAAACGTATTTTCCCCTTTGCACATAGGTTTCGTTCACCATCCTGAAGTTTTACCAAGGAGGTGGGCAGACCCTCTGGGGAGAAAGAGACATAAATACCCAGCATTTCATAACATATGGATCAAGGCAGTAACAGAAGTCAGCTCACTTAGGGGCATATTCACAAGGAGCTATCGCCGAATTAACGGCACTTTATCGCAGCCAAAGTCGTGATAAATTTACCTCCCCATTCACACGCCGGTGTTAACAGCCCACAGCGCCAGTAT
>CAWUFW010029099.1:0-19787 GCA_963921515.1 Calotriton arnoldi | reverse complement strand
GGGCTTCTTTTTTTATTAAAAACCTGCTGTGGGGGGCTCCAGCCCCACACGCCCGAGACCACCACCTCCCGGGGCACTAAGAAAATTACAATGGGGTCCGTTTTGGACCCCAGAGCCCCGGGGACCACCACCTCCCGGGGCTGTGCACTGAATGGGAGGGGGCGCGTGGCCCCCCTCCTGGAAACCCTTGATGGCCCTGGGGACCACCACCCCCCAGGGCCGGCTCCTGCAGTGTCCCGGGGTGCCTACCCCGGGACACTGCTGTTTGCAATGACAGGACGGGAGCCTCGCGGCTCCGTCCTGTCATTGTAAACTTGCTTTGATATTGGAAGAGAGAGCAGGAAACCTGCTCTCTCTTCCAATATCCAAAGCCGATTGCTTTCCACATGGGGAGCTGCATCTTAGCAGCTCCCCATGTGTAAGGCAATGCCGGCTCCCGTAGGACACGGGGAGCCGAGGCGGGACTGTGGGGGATTGGGGACCCCCACAGTCCCCAACGAGAGGGCCAGCCCCGGGGGATGGGGTCCCCGGGGCAAGTAGTGGCCCGGGAGGGGGCCACGCGGCCCCCTCCCCAAAAAAAAATTTTAAAACCAAAAAAACGATCGGGCCCGCAGGCCCCGCCCCTTCCTTCACCACTCTGCAAACGCGCCCCTGGCACCGTTTGCAGAGGAGGAACGAATTCCCCTTGAATACTGGGGTCCCTGGGGCCAACTAGCCCACCAGGAACCTCCAGTATGCGCCAGAGGCTGCCTTGCAGAGAGGTGTACAGAGGCCACGCCCTTTGTACACCTCTCTGCAACGCAGCTCTATGGCGCTTTTTGGAGGTATATGGTGGGCTAGTTGCACCCCAGGGACCCTCAGGATTCAAGGGAGTTAATCCCCCGACTTAAAACGCGCCACGGGGCGTGTTTGCACAGTGGTGAAGGGAGGGGCGGGGCTTCAGGTGACATGTGTGCAAACAGGCCCCGTGGCGCGTTTTAAGATGGGGAATTAAATCCTCTTCAATCCTGAGGGTCTCTGGGGCCAACTAGCCCAACAGGTACGTCCAGAAAGCGCTACAGAGCTGCGTTGCAGAGAGGTGTAAAAGGGGTGTGGCCTCTGTACATGTCTCTGCAACGCAGCCTCGACGCATACTGGAGGTTCCTGGTGGGCTAGTTGGCTCAGTAGGGACCCTCATGATTCAAGGGGACTTAATCCCCCAACTTAAAACGCACCACGGGCGCGTTTGCACAGATGTCACCTCAGGCCCCGCCCCTCCCTTCACCATTGTGCAAATATTCCTCTAAAATCAGCCGAAATCCGAATTCCGATTTACTCACCTGTTATCAGGAGAGACCTCAGTGCTGCATCTTTCAGCCCAGTACTGATCCTCAAAAGTAATTTTAACCGTACTTACCGGTAACTTGAATTTCCTTCATAGGCTAACATTGACTGGTTTCACTTGGAAATTCTTCTAAGTGTGGAGTTTTGGAACTTTAAAATATTCCTCTAAAATCAGCCGAAATACGAATTCCGATTTACTCACCTGTTATCAGGAGAGACCTCAGTGCTGCATCTTTCAGCCCAGTACTGATCCTCAAAAGTAATTTTAACCGTACTTACCAGTAACTTGAATTTCCTTCCATAGGATATCATTGCCTGCTTTTTGCTGAAAAAGTTTCTAAGTGTTGATTTTGAAACATACAAATATTCCTCTAAAATCAGCCGAAATCCGAATTCAGATTTACTCACCTGTTATCAGGAGAGACCTCAGTGCTGCATCTTTCAGCCCAGTACTGGTCCTGAAAAGTAATTTTAACCGTACTTACCAGTAACTTGAATTTCCTTACATAGGCTAACATTGACTGGTTTCACTTGGAAATTCTTCTAAGTGTGGAGTTTTGGAACTTTAAAATATTCCTCTAAAATCAGCCGAAATCCGAATTCAGATTTACTCACCTGTTATCAGGAGAGACCTCAGTGCTGCATCTTTCAGCCCAGTACTGGTCCTGAAAAGTAATTTTAACCGTACTTACCAGTAACTTGAATTTCCTTACATAGGCTAACATTGACTGGTTTCACTTGGAAATTCTTCTAAGTGTGGAGTTTTGGAACTTTAAAATATTCCTCTAAAATCAGCCGAAATACGAATTCCGATTTACTCACCTGTTATCAGGAGAGACCTCAGTGCTGCATCTTTCAGCCCAGTACTGATCCTGAAAAGTAATTTTAACCGTACTTACCGGTAACTTGAATTTCCTTCATAGGCTAACATTGACTGGTTTCACTTGGAAATTCTTCTAAGTGTTGATTTTTGAAACATACAAATATTCCTCTAAAATCAGCCGAAATCCGAATTCTGATTTACTCACCTGTTATCAGGAGAGACCTCAGTGCTGCATCTTTCAGCCCAGTACTGGTCCTGAAAAGTAATTTTAACCATACTTACCAGTAACTTGAATTTCCTTCCATAGGCTAACATTGACTGGTTTCACTTGGAAATTCTTCTAAGTGTGGAGTTTTGGAACTTTAAAATATTCCTCTAAAATCAGCCGAAATACGAATTCCGATTTACTCACCTGTTATCAGGAGAGACCTCAGTGCTGCATGTTTCAGCCCAGTACTGATCCTCAAAAGTAATTTTAACCGTACTTACCGGTAACTTGAATTTCCTTCATAGGCTAACATTGACTGGTTTTCAGCAAAAAAGTTTCAAAGTGTTGATTTTCACAAACTACAAATATTCCTTAAAAATCGCCTGTATGACTTAAACGCATTCTTTCAACTGTTTACAGGAGATGCACCAGTGCTGGATCCAGGATCCAACACTGAGTAAGAAAAAGTAACGATAACAGTTTTTACCTGCTAAGTGAATTTCCTTCCATAGGATAACATTGGTGATTCTATGAGAAAAAGTTTCAAAGTGTCAACTTTTAAAATACAATAATATTCCTTAAAAATCACGACTGTAACCAAAACGCTTTTACTCAACTGTTTACAGGAGATGTACCAGGACTGAATCTAGGATCCAGTCCTGTGGTTACAAAAGTAATCCATAAAGTAACTAATTGCATTTAACTAGAAATTCACATTGAGCTGAATGTTGCATTGTGTTTGAAAATGTGTTGCCCATTGCAACAACTGTAACTACTGTACTTAAAAGTCTATTGCCTATCTGCAAAGTATTTAAACTAAAGTAATTCATTCTGAGAAAGTATTTTTGTAATGTAATGTATAATGTAATTACAATGTAATTTGACAAATAAAATATGTAAAAAAAAATTGTTTCTAAAAATGTAGTAAATCAGTATGAAAAAAATTAATATAAAAATTAATACATTTAAAAATTGTCATTTAAAAACCTTTGAAATTCACTGAAAAAACCGTAGGTTTCAGGCACGTTATAGTTACAAATTAGCATTTTAAAAACCTTTGAAATTCACTGAAAAAACCATAGGTTTCAGACACGTTATAGTTAGAAATTAGCATTTAAAAAACCTTTGAAATTCACTGAAAAAACCAGAGGTTTTAGGGACAGTTATAGTTAGTTGGACATTGCACTCGTACAAAACCCGTGAAATTCCCCGTTATAGTTAGTTCAGCTAACTATAACTCGCGCCCCGCAATGCACTGCTGATGACGTCACATATTACATCACTCATGACATGGTCAGTGACATCACTGATGACATCACTGATGACATCTCAAATGACATCACTGATGACATCATCCACGTGATAATCTGATGCAGCTCCTCACACCCTAATATAACCTTTGATACACCCAATCTAAATTACAGAGTGCCATTCGCAAAACCATAGACACTCCAACACCAATAACTACATACCCACTCACTGATTCTTAGGTCTACACACACACATCCACTCACTCACCCGTACAGTCACTCATACTTATGGTCACTCAGTACAGGACTATCATATGCACTCTTACTCCTATATAGACACTCAAACACCGCCACTCATCCATAGAGGTACTCACACACCTAGTCAGTCATGCAAATAATTAAACACACTGCCATTTACTCACCTATACAGTTATACACACACCAGCTCACTTAATCATACAAATACTAGCACATTGTTACGCTCTTGTACAATCACTGATACAAGCACACACTCATCCATACAGCCACTATCACAATCACTCACTCTACGCTTATAGCTATTTATATACTCCAATACACATATATACTGCCTTTCACATATTTAGTTACTCACACATGTACCACTGGGACATACATTCACTCACTAACACACTCTTACACACACTTACCCACCCATACAGTCTATCACAGATGCACTCTTGAAACCATCCACCCAGTGAATCACCCACTCACACATCTATGCACAGTCGCACACACCCCATCCACACAAACACTCAGGCACCCATACAGATACTCATAGAACCAATAAATAACCCATATAGACACTCATGTAGCTATTCGCAAATCCATGCATCCACTTACACACCAACAGACGGATACAGACATTCACACAGTTTAGTCACTAACCCATGCATTCAGTAAGATACGTTTAATCACTCACTTGTAGAGTCAGTCACGCACGTACTAAATCATCCATTCAGACACTTATACACCCACTCATTCTTCAATACGCCTTTCCCTATATATATTAAACATATTTAAACTTTACAGAAACACACAGTCACTGGATGATGTCATCAGTGATGTCATTTGAGATGTCATCAGTGATGTCATCAGTGATGTCACTGACCATGTCATGAGTGATGTAATATGTGGCGTCATCAGCAGTGCATTGCGGGGCGCGAGTTATAGTTAGCTGAACTAACTATAACGGGGGAATTTCACGGGTTTTGTACGAGTGCAATGTCCAACTAACTATAACTGTCCCTAAAACCTCTGGTTTTTCAGTGAATATATATATATATATATATTCCAGCTCCAGGTTTTCCCTCATAAGAGCTGCACTCCAAACCAGCATTCCACACAAGGCCTTTATTCAGGTATAAACGTCCACTGCCTCGCGATAACGGTATCAGCTGCTCCATCCTTAATTGCCTGATGCGTTTCGAAGGAGTGTCCTTCTTCCTCAGAGGCTGAATGGATCAGCTACGTGCATGTCTCCCACCTCACATTAAATGCGTGATTCCACTTATCTCCCTTATCGCGAGGCAGTGGACGTTTATACCTGAATAAAGGCCTTGTGTGGAATGCCGTGATCAAAGCCGAGAAGGCTGAAACGCGTTGGTCTGAGTGCTGAACATTAAATTAAGCGAAATCCAAGCTTTGAGTGCCGCGTCCTTTGTTTGAAAATTGATGGTTCTGGGCCAGGATCCGGCCTACGCAGAGCACCCGCTGACGAGCGCCCTGGGTCAAAGGATCACATTGTAGGAAAAAATATATATATTCTGGACATCAGGTTAACTATAAGTGATGGCAAATTGACAACAGACCTATTTAGAAAAAAGACTGCAGGTAATTCTATTCTTCACTCAGCCAGTTGTCACCCCCTAATTTCAGGTGGAGTATTCCGTATAGTGAGTTTCTTAGAGCTAGGCGCAACTGCAGCACAGAAATCTTATATGAAAAAAAAAAACTAGACATGGTCAAGAGATTCCAAAACAGAGGATACACGACCAAGATGCTACGCAGGGGTATCACTAAAGCTGACTCTGTCAGTCGTGATGAAGCCTAATTCCAACCTCCCAAGATTCGAGAGAAAGCAGATGACACAGGGACCCCAGTGCGGTTCATAACTACATATAGCACACAGGCAGGTGAACTGAGAAATATATTGAAGAAAAGATGGCATATCCTGACACAAGATCCACTACTTACCAAAAAGTTAGGTAACTCACCAGCTGTTACTTTCAGAAAAAACCTATTCCTTAAGGACATCTTAGTCAATAGCCACTTACAGAGCAACAAAAAGACGTGGCTAGAGCAAAGGGGAGGCTTTTACAAATGTAGTAAATGTAAAGCCTGTAGACACAGTGAGAATGTAAGTGAAGTGACATTACAGAGATCGAGAAGGAAATGGAAAATAACAAAACCCATAACTTGTGGGACTGATTTCGTAATTTATGCTATCACCTGTCCATTTGGGAAATGGTATGTCGGTTCGACGACATTTCCAGTCAAGAAGAGAATCTTGGAGCACTGGAGAGCGATAACTAATCGCGACTTCAGTTACAGCACATATAGACACTTTAATGAGGCACATGAGGGCGATTGGACCAAAGGCAAGTTCTTTGGTCTAGCAACTATTTCTAAACATCCTAGAGGAGGGAATCGAATCTTAGCACTACGCAGACTAGAGTCCAGATTAATTCTTCTAGCCGGCAGTATGTTCCCTACAGGTATGAATAATGACGAAGAATTATATGTACACCTATGAATATTTGGACGCTTCCTGTCAACCAATCGAATAGTTCCTATTCAGTTAGACTGTAGATTTCCTGATTTTAATTTCACTTGTTAGTGGTTTTAACTTACACTGTTGATTTCTTGTTTTGTTTTCTGAGAATACATGTTGCATTAAGTAGAACATGTGGATATAAATTAACTCTTGATGGTTTGTCTGTTCTTGAAATTATGATGCCCAAGCTAGGTTTTGTAACTATGATGTTATGATTATGGGGTAAATTATATAAGTGATACTAACAGTTTCTGTCTTATCTATCTCCAACAGATCGGCTTTACCACACGAGAGGAGGATAGCCACTAAAATATTGTTAAGAGCACAAGAGAGTCAGTATGTTCACAGTAACTGCTATCTCTACAGAACCTCTGGTCATGTTATAGTCAATATCGTCAACTGCACTGCACAAGAAATTTGGTATTTCAAAATTCCTTGCATGATAGTTTAGTTATAGCAATTAATGTAAATATACCTAGGTGCAAGACTATTTTGGACTATAATATATGTAACAATTACAGTTCACCTACCTCCTCTGTAACTAGCCACGTCATGCACGAGTCCCCATACTCATACATATATATAAAAATTCTTTTACCATAAGCATAACGGTCATTACAATAAGGTCTATGCGATTAATTCATTAATGTAAGGGTACTATACTCGAGTAAAAAACGTTTGAGACACTTCAAGGGGCACTAGACCCATCAGTCAATGTTCAGAAACAGCAAAATATGACGTCAATGTTATGGTATGAATTATATATCATTAATTGTTCACCAATTGTATAAGGTAAAGTTTACATTTATACTTTCATTTATATATTAACTTTGAAATGCATTTGTGCTAATTAACAATGCCTTTTGTTTTGTTTTTAATTTTAAACAACTTTAGAAATCCCTGTAGTATTTTCTTTATGTCTCACTGCACGCTGTGCATGTCAGTATGTTTTTAAATATATGTGGAACTTACAAAGAGGTCATGTGACCAAGATCTCGCTAGAGATCGAAACGCGTCGTTTCTGTTGCCGTAATAAACCTGGAATACTTTGAAGCCTTGAAACTGGAGTGGCTCGTTTTTTCCTGCCAGGACTGCAGGGATCTGCTTTGTATGTATATATATATATATATACATATATATATATATATATATATATATATATTTCCACGATCCCTTGCTGACGCCGCCGCACTGCAAGGAAGGCCCGCACACCAGGTAAGTCCAAATAGTAACTTTATTGTCAATGACGCGTTTCGACCTGACGGTTTTTCTCAAAGCTGGGGAAACATTGTGGCAGTGTTCTCTATATAGTCAGAGAGACACTGTTGCATAAATAATAAACATAGGAAAAAGACTTCGGCACTTATACAAACATTGCGCCATCCAGTGTTAGGAAAATAAACTACATATAGCCAACAAAAAAATATATATGTTTCTTCCCTCAAAATAAATAAACATTACATATCTTCATGTATAAAAAGAAATAATTTGGAATTAAATTATAAACAAGAAAACAGAAGATCATTCAGTTAATCAAGTAAACCATAAATCATGCAAGTGCATGTATTCTGCAGTGCAACAGTACTTCTCTTAAGTGCCCAAATCGGAGTTCAGAAATGAGGGGTATCGGTCCAGTGACCTAGGGAACAGATCAGGGAAAGAAAAGGTGGGGGTGGGTGAGGGGGGGAGAGAAAACGGGGTATTTTGCAGAAGGGTTTAGCACGCTACTGTTTTTGCTCCGAGGGGAGCTATCCCAGATGAACATGGAGCTCCTCATCCTGGTTGAGGCCAGCCGGGGATTTGCTGCAGAGATAAATTATGTATCAGGATTCCATCCTTCTGAGGGCCCGTTCCCTGTCTCCGCCTCTGGTGTTAGTTGGCACCCTGTCAATTCCAAAAAATGAGATTTTCAGATTCTCAGCTTCAATGGAGCTATGTGAGGTGTTACAGTGCCTAGCCATGGGATATGTTCGGTCATTGTTCCGAATTGCCCTTAGGTGTTCTAGGATATGCTTCTTGACAGGAAAAATTGTGCTCCCCACATATCCCATGCCGCACACACATACAAGCACATATACAACATAGTCACTGTTGCAGTTAATGAAAGGCTTAATCTTGTGTTGTTTACCACTGGGTAACTGTACAGACTTGATGTTGGTACTGTGTGTACACGCCTTGCATTTGTAGAAACCGGGGAGTTCCCTCAGCCAAGTGCTGCTTTGTGATTTGCCTGGTTCCATTAAAGTGTGTACTAGCATGTCTTTCAAAGAGTGACTCCTGCGGTATGTGATCTGTGGGTTGGGGCTAACCTATTTGCCTATGACTTGGTCCAACTTGACCAAGTGCCAGTGTTTCCTCACTATCGCCTTAACCTCAGTACAACTCGAGTTGTAAGTTGTTATGAGTCTGATCTCAGGTTTGTTGGATGTGCGTGGCTTAGGTTTGAGTAGAGTCTTTCTCTTCACCCCCCTGACCTTGTGTCTAGCTTTGTCCGGAACTTTGCGTGTATAGCCCCTTTGCAAGAATCTCTCAATCATCCTCCCCTCCTCTAGCTCATAGTCTTCCAGAGTGCTGCAGTTCCTCCTAGCTCTGAGGTGTTCCCCATATGGGATACTGCATTTAAGTTTGGGTGGGTGGTGGCTCCTCGCATGCAGGATACTATTCCCAGCAGTCTCCTTCCTGTGTAGTCTCGTCTCAAATGTCCCATCATGAACCCCAACCTCTATGTCCAGGAAATCAATCTTTTCTGTGCTCGTTTTGCTGGTAAATTTGAGGTTCAGGTCATTGATGGAGATTACATTGAGGAACTCATCTAAGATGGCTTGGGGGCCGTCCCAGATGAAAAAAATGTAATCAATATATCTGGTCCAAAGGACCAGATGCTTGGCATACTTGTCGAAAGCCTCAGACCACACACACTCTGACTACCACCACCCCATGAACATACACGCGTAGCTTGGCACGAAGCAACTGCCCAAGGGCAGTCCCTGTCAATTGCCTGTCCCATTGTTTGCTAAACAGGAAAATGTTGTTTTCCAGGCAAAACTGGAGTATCTCGAGCAGTAAGGTGGAGTGGTCATATGTGGCAATGGGTCTGTCCCTAAAGAAATGTTTGCAAGCCTGAATCCCTAAATCATGTTGGATGCAAGTGTAGAGTGAGACCACATCTACTGTACAGAGAATATAGTTAGGCTGCCATGGTGTATCAGAGACCTTGGATATGAAATCTATACTGTCACAGCAGTAAGAGGGTAGGCTGCAGACATAGGGGAATAGAAAATGGTCTAAGTAGATTGAGGCATTCTCCAAAAGACTATCAATAGCCGAGATGATAGGCCTACCCGGTGGATTGGTGCTGTGTTTGTGGATTTTAGGTAACATATAAAAACAGGGGCTGACTGGTTTCTTGAATGTTAAAAATAAAAGTTCCTCCTGATTCAACAGCCCCGAAGTGTGCCATTTAGAAAGCATATCATGAAAGCAATCAATAGTAGCAACATATTGTCCAAACTTAGTCTTAGTATAGCTGCCAGAAAAATCAAGCTGTCTCTTGGCTTCAGCCATATACTTTTTAATGTCCCATAGCACAACATTACCCCATTTGTCAGAAGGCTTGATGACAAAAGAACTCACTTGCTTCAGAGAGATCAGTGCTGCTTGTTGGCCTTTAGTTAAATTCATGGCAGCACGGTTCGTTTTACTCACACCCAATTTGTACCACAGCTTCATGAAAAGAGTCAATGTTATCGTGTGGGGTATTGGGGTTAAACCTTGATTTGGACCTAAAATCACTGCGACTCCTCTTGCCAGTCTCCAGATCCAGGAGACTCAAGAGTTCCCTCTCAGTGGACCAATCCCTATAGCCCAATTCCAGCTCCCTGAGGGAAGCCAGATCGGCAATATCTCCAATGGAAAGGAGGTTGGGGGGGGGTGTCGGTGTTCGTGGAATTCTGCCCCGACATGGAAACAGCTGGTAAGGTTATAGGCCCCTTTAAAGTATGGATTTTGAGCAGCTTGAGTTTTCTAGCAAAAAAGAAACAAGTCTATGCGTGTTCGGGAATAGTCAAATTCGTTTGTGGGACAGAAGGAGAGACCTAGTTCCAACAGAGTCTGTTCGTCATGAGTGAGGGTATGGGAAGATAGATTAATTACCGTTAAAGCTGGCTCACCCATCATTTGTTTCTCTTGCCCTGCCGAACTCCTCTCCCACGCGGCTTCTCTGCTTCCCTTTCCTCCTCGGCCCCTCCTTGTTTTCCTTTTGCTCTGTTTCCTTCTTTTTCTTTTTCTTTTGGTGGTTTACGCCTTGGCCCCTGATTCTGTCGTAAAAAACAATATTCCTCCAGTGTGGTAAAAGGAGTCTGGCCAATTCCTGATGCAGATTGTCTTTCATCCAGATCGGAGACATCCGAGCTGGACTCGGATGTAGCTATCTCTTGTTATCTTAGGGCATACGTGCGCCTAAACTCCTTCCTTGCCACATCGTATCTCCTGCCAAAAGTCAGGATACGACCTGATGCGTAGTCAATTTTATCCCGTTTAAACTTCCACTTTTTCTTAGTCTTGATCTCGTCCTCATATTTCGCTAGTCTTCCCTCCATTTCTTTTAGGAATTTCTGTATTTCCTCCTGCTGGGGATGTCTGTCCAATGTCTCCTTCAGGGTTTTAATCTCTTCTATCACCTGCTACAACTCCATGGCAGCATACTTGGAGAGCAGGCCAAGCATTTGTTTGCCAGTGGATGCCATGAGGGATGACCATTCCTCCAGTAATTTAGGGTGTGGGTCCTGATATTTTGGTGTAATTAGGATGCGCAGCCCCCTGGGAACTCTTCCCACTTCAATATAATTATCAAGTGAGATTACTTCCGAGCTGCGATTTAGGAACTAGGAAGTGTTGGCAGCCATCTTGTGACTCGGTAAAACCAAGTCACAAGACAGTAAAAAAAAAGCATAAATAACAAGAAAAGGGGGCATGGCAGAAACACCCTGACCCCCTAGGCCTGCTCAGGGCCAAAAAAAGCATTTTTTTTAATAAGTTCAGCCGAATTCGCGCTGGGTGCACAAATGCGGCCGAAATTATTTTTAAAAAACGAAGCACAGGCTGCCGCGCTTTGTTTGTTTTAAGCCCCCGGGTGGGCCAGGTCAGGGGACTGCCACCTCCCCGGGGCTTTTTAAAAAAAATGCGTGGGGGGGCTCCTGCCCCAACCACACTGCCCCAGGGACCGCCACCTCCCGCGGCATCCGTAATTATGTGCGGGGGGCCTCGCGGGCCCCCCAAGCCTCGGGGACCGCCACCTCCCCGGGGCTTAAATATTAATAAAGAGAGTGTGGGGGGGCTCCTGCCTCTCCCCACACTGCCCCGGGGACCACCACCTCCCCGGGGTAAACTTTAATTATGGGTGGGGGTCCGTTGCAGACCCCCAACCCCGGGGACCACCACCTCCCCAGGGCTTTTCATATGAAGGGAGGGGGCCGCGCGGCCCCCCTCCTGGTGCCCTCTAAGGCCCTGGGGACCGCCACCCCCCAGAGCCAGCTCCTGCAATGTCCCGGGGTGCCCACCCCGGTACATTGCCGTTTGCTATGGCAGGGTGGGAGCACGGATCCCGCCCTGCCATAGCAAACACTGCTTTGCTTCTTGGAAGCGAGAGCAGGAAACCTGCACTCACTTCCAAGAAGCAAAGCAGATTGCTTCTGGACAAGGGGAGCTGCATGTTAGCAGCTCCCCTTGTCCAAAAGCAATGCCGGCTCCCGCAGGAGGCGGGGAGCCGGCTGGGACCGTGGGGGCATTGGGTCTCACCCCATGGTCCCCAATGCTGAGGCCAGGCCCTGGGGGATGGGGTCCCCGGGGCCAGAAGTGGCCTCAGGAGGGGGGCTGCATGGCCCCCCTCCTTAAAAATAAGATCAACTAAAAAAAATTTAATATGTGGCCATGCCCCGGGGGATGGGGTCCCCCGGGCTAAAATCAGCCTCGGGAGGGGGGCCACGAGGCCCCTTCCCATTTTTTTTCTCAAAAATGAATAGTGGCAGGCCCTGGGCGATGGGGTCCCCAGGGCCCAGAAAATATTGAGAGAAGGGTGGCCACACAGCCTCCCTTCCAACCCCACCAAAAAGGGAAAAAAAAACAGCATCTTGCTGGAGGCCCCGCCCCCTCCCTGCAGCACACTGCAAACGCGCCTCCTGGTGCTTTGTGGGTTGGGGGATTAAGTTCTATAGATCCTTAAGGGTCCTTAGGGGCCAACTAGCCCACCAGGTATCTCCAGTAAGCCCCACACAGTGGGATTGCTGAGAAGTGGTCCGAGGCCACACCTCTTTTTACACCACTCTGCAAATGCACCTCTTGGCGCACTGCTGGTGGGGCGATGAGGTCCTCTTGTGTCCTGAGGACCTCAGGACACAAGTGGACTTCATCCCCCGAGCAGCAGTGAGCCAGGAGGCGCGTTTGCAGAATGGTGTAAAGGGGGCGTGGCCTCGGACCACTTTCTGCAATCCAGCTGTGTGGGGCTTACCGGAGGTACCTGGTGGGCTAGTTGCCCCCAGGGACCCTCAGGAGGCAAGGGGACTTCATCCCCCAACCAAGAGCGCGCCAGGAGGTGCATTTGCAGAGTGGTGGAGAAAGGGGGCGTGACCTGTATTCACCTGTCAGCAATCCCACTATCTGGGGCATACTGGAGGTATCAGGTAGGCTAGTTGGCCCCTAAGGACCCCCAGCAGCAAAGTGGACTTTAATCCCCATCCAAGAGCGTGCCAGGGAGCGCGTTTGCAGAGTGGTTGGGAAAGGGGGCGTGGCCTGCTATGGCAGTGCATTGCGGGGGCGCGAGTTATAGTTGGCTCAACTAACTATAACAGTCGAATTTCTCTGGTTTTGTACGAGTGAAATGTCCAACTAACTATAATGTCCCTGAAACCTGTGGTTTTTTCATTGAATTTCTAAGGTTTTTTAAATGCTAATTTCTAACTATAACGTCCCTGAAACCTATGGTTTTTTCAGTGAATTTCAAAGGTTTTTTAAATGCTAATATCTAACTATAACGTTCCTGAAACCTATGGTTTGTTCAGTGAATTTCTAAGGTTTTTGAAATGCTAATTTCTATCTATAACGTCCCTGAAACCTATGTTTTTTCAGTAATTATGTATATATATATATATATATATATATGTATGCTTGGAATTTTGATAAAATAAGGGACTTACAAGTGGGGTTTGAAGGGGGAAGTGATCACCATCCTCTGAAATTGAATTTGAATAGGGGAAAAATGACGCAGATCGAAAAGGTGAACCCTCTTCAATTGGAATATCCAAAAAGACTGACCACTAGACAAACGGAAGTAAACATAGAAAAACTGTCTAATTTTCAGCAAAACATATCGCTAAAGGATGTCTCGATAGCACATCCTGAGTGGTATGAGAATATAATTGGACAGCTGGTACAGTGCCTTAGAGTAGTTCTAAAAGGAAAGGGAATAAGAAATGTGAAACCTCTGAATAACCAAAGTACGAAAAACAAATGGTTTACCAAGGAATGTAGGAAACTAA
Organism: Calotriton arnoldi; assembly: GCA_963921515.1. Lineage (NCBI taxonomy): Eukaryota > Metazoa > Chordata > Amphibia > Caudata > Salamandridae > Calotriton > Calotriton arnoldi. The sequence continues at coordinate 5,857 of CAWUFW010029099.1, read as the reverse complement.
AGGCGCAGATAAGAAAGGGGAAAGAAACCTTAAAATAAGATACAAAACAGAAAGTCATAATGTGCTGATGAAATTAAGGTGTAGATATAAAACTTTAATCAGAGACCAGAAAAGAGATCATAAAGAGAGGTGTTGGGGCCATATGATAGAAGCAATAGAAACCAAAAATATAAAACTTTTCTGGAAACTGGTACAAGAAGGATCTGGAAAACCGTAGGGCATAATGACCTGTGCGGTAGAAGAAGAAGCTTGGGTGGACTATCTAGAGGCGCTATATGGTAAAAACAAGGAACAAGTGGGGGTACAAGTAACCTCTTGGGAGAAAGTGGATGAGGACTTTAGGTCCAAATTCTCACTAAGTAACATCAGAACCATTAGCTCAAGATTAATCCTGATTCGTGCGTCCAGACCTGACAATATGTTTGCAATAATCATAAAAACCCGTCCGGATTGATGGGCCGAGTTATTGTACAGGCTGTTTGATAAGATATTGGATACAGGGAACATACCTGAAAATTGGAGAGGCTCAATCATCAGGCCGATACATAAAAAGTGAGATATTGAAAGCCCCGAAAATTATAGGTTGATTAATCTTCTCGATGTGTCAGAAAAGGTATTTGCTAAAATAATCTTAATAATGTCAAAGGAGTGGGCTGACCCCCATAATATAGTGCCGCCAGAACAGGGGGGCTTTAAGGAACACCATTCTACATTTATTCTGCTGCTTTGTAGACTTCCGAGCAGCTTTTGATCTGGTAGACAGAAATTGCCTATGGGAGGCATTGAAAAAACAAGACATCCTGAAGGAAATTCTAAGATTAATCCAGGAGCTACATAGAAGCAACTGGGCCCAGGTCATTATGTACACTGAGGGGACTTTAACACAAAAAACACAAATCAACAACGGGTTGAGACAGGGGTGTGTATTAGCCCCCTTACTCTTTTCCTTATTTGTTGCCAATTGGCCGGCGACTCTAGCTGCTGCAAATGGATTTAGCCCTAGAATGAATGGCAAACATGTGGCATGCCTCCTGTATGCAGATGATCTCGTGATTGTAGACCAAACAGAAATAGGCCTGCAAAGGAAATTAGACATATTTAGAGATTACTGTAGGTGTAAAAATTTAGCGGCAAACATGGTTAAAACTAGGGTGCTTTGCTTTGGGAAGAGAAAAAGTCAATTTAATTGGCACTTAGGTGCGGAGAAACTTGAATTTGTCAACGAATATAAGTATCTTGGAGTCTGGTTTGAGAGGTCCTTAAAATGGAAAATACATCTAGATGCACTGAAGACCAGGGCTATGGCCTCGATGAGTGGCCTTAAAAAATGTAACAGGGACTTCGGAGAAATGTCATACAGACCAGTCCTAAAAGCTTATGTGGCAATGATCCCCCGCAATTGCAATATGGAGCTGAGCTGCTATATGTTAGTGACAAAAATAGGTGGGAAGCTGAGGAGGGGAAGTGTTTGAAGAACTTATTGTCACTTCCCAGCTCTACCATGATCCAAACAATAAGATTAGAAACTGGTATGATGTCATGGAACATATTGGCTGCAAAAGCGTTAATAAGATTCTGGGAAAAACTGAGTGGGGAGGAAGTACAGAAAGTTTCTCAATGGTGCAAGAATGAAATTCTGCAAAGTGAATTAAAGTGGGCAAAAAACCTTAAGATCAAATTAAGGGCTGTCTGCAAAGATATAAAAGTAATGTTGCATCCACAGAATCTACAAACTGAAATTTCAAAGAGTGAGTTAAATGCGTTAGGTAGATTTATCCTATGAATGCGACTATCACTACTTAAGTGGGAAGAAATCAGTACAATTCATGCTAAACTCTTGGCGGAACAAAGTGAGCTTCCCGTATGTTGATATCTTACCAAACCAGTTGTTAAGAAGTGAACTACTGAGAGTAAGGGTTGGACTCAACCCCTGCAAGATATATGATATGGTGAAATCAAAAATGATTGATGTAGGAGGAAATTGTACTTGGTTTGAACACTAAATGTAATATGCTGCATATTCTGTTGGACTGCTTAAAGGTTAAACAACAACGGAGACAGTTTTTACGCCCAATATTTTTTAAATATGGAAATAAAAAGGCCCTTGGGCAAGCTGCAGAATTTTTAATTGATATGCGTTTTTTGGACATAGCATGTGACATTGGGAGATTCATGAGGACAGTTAGAACTGTGATAACTGAGTTTTAGTAATCATGATGTTTCATGTTTTTGTTGGGACTTTATTAGATGTTTTACTTGAAAGTAGATTTTAATGGGTAGATTTTGATAAGTTTTATTGTATGAATTTGAATGTTATTTAGGTACTTGAAATGGTACATAGGACAATGGACATAAATTGCTGCACTGTTTAAAGGCCAATTGTCTAAATAAACAGATTTTTTGATTGAAGTAATCCATGCACATCTATGCCTCTAGAACATATCCATTAATGTGACCCTAACTCATTAAAATTGCTGATGAGGTGAGTTTGTATGGCACCATTATCAGTGTGTCAAAATTCTTTATATTGCAGTCAGGCCCTACATGTCCACCAGCTTCTACTGCTGAATATGATTATCGATGCCAACAGACATTAGGAGCATCACCCAGATGTAGCCAGCATTTAGTTTCATTGGCCTGCTGCCTGGACAAACCTCAGGAAAATAGTGCAGACTGCACATTATTGTAATGATATGCATATAGTGAATGATCCTTCTCAGTTGCAGACAGAACGTAATTTCAACACAGCGGCTACACATAATGCAAAGTTGTGAATACAAAGGTGTTTGTCAGTACATTAAGTACAACGTTCTCCAGAATTGTAGGAAAATGCCCTTATGGCAAGATCACCTCCATTTGTTTTGACTGACGCTGCAGGTGTTTTGAGTCTGCGCATTAGCACTATGCTAACCAGGCCCCAATGCATATACTTTGACCCCTAAAATGTGTAGGCATATTTAACTTACCTATAAGTCCCTAGAATGTGGTACCAAGTATACCCAGAGCCTGTAGGTTAAATGTCACTAATGGTCTGCAGCACCCATTGTGCCACCCACTACAGTGACACAGCAAACATAGCAACTGCAGGCCTACCATTGTAGCCTGGCTGTGTAGCTTTAAAAGTGAAAATTTAACCTGTCAATGTAACCCCTTTTTTCAAGCCTAAGGGGCCGATTCCGATTCAGGCCGGAAATCTCCCCGACCGAGCCGGACCCGGAGAGATTTCCGACCGAATCGGACCCTAGCAGTCCGACCGAACGAGTACGATGCGCACGTATGCTATCAGACTCGATTCGGTCGGACTCCCATTGAAGTCAATGGGAGCCAGTCGAACGACGCGTACACGGGCTCCCATTGACTCAATGGGCACGACGCAAACAAGGGCGCCCCTACAGCGTGTTTGCGTCGATGCGGGTCGCACCGTGCATGCACGTGTAGGGGGGACCCATGGGTCCCCCCTGTGTGCGACTCGCGCGCCTACACTTCCAGGGGGGTCCGACACGGACCCCCAAAGTGCGGCTCCGACAGCTCCTTGGAGCTGGACTGCGCAAGTCGGTCGGAGCGGTGAGGTGCGCATCGTACTTACCCGGCCGGGGAACGTCTCCATTGCGCGGTGCGCGTCGTCCCCGTGCGAGTCGGTCGGAGCGGTCGGGTCCTGCGAACGAGTCGGTCGGGGATTTCGCGACCGCACGCATCGTACTCGCTCGCCCGGACGCACGTACGACTCGGTCGGGAAATAGGGCTCCGAATCGGATCCGGTTAAGCCGAATCCGATTCGGTGCCCTACCGGCCAAGATCGGAATCGGCCCCTAAATCTTCCTTAATAATTCACTGCTATGTAGGCCTTACTGTCCATAAGGCAAAGTGTATGGTATTTAAAAGTTTAATGCTAAACATGTCTTTACAGTAAAAAGGTCGCAAAAGCTATTTTCACTGTTGCAGGGTTAGATGTTCCATATGAAAGCATTGGGATACAATATTAAACTTAATATTGTTTTCACCAGCTAGGAAACAGGTACAACTTTCCTTCTTGGACTTTTGGAATAATTATTACAAACTCAATTCACTAGTAAAGTCGTATTTGTAATAAATATTTTGAAAAATGTACTATTAGACAGCTACCTTTTCCCTGCCTAAAGATTCTGGAGGCCCATTTAGATAAGCTCCACTGTCACCCAGGAGCTGAATAGCCCCCTTGAGGTGTGAACATGCTCCCAAAGCTGAGACAAAGGCCTTGGGTGTGAGGAGGTGTTGTGTTCCTCTGGCAAGGATGAGCATCTGGGCAGTGCCTAGAAACTTGATAAATTTCAAAGAGGCCTACCCTGTCACAGGCAAATGGTAGCTGATACCTGGGCAGGGCCCTCCATTGTCCCTTAGTCAGGTAGACACCATTCTTTTTGGATGAGGAACTGCCTCAGAACTGGTTTGAAGCACCACTGAGGAGAGGCGATCATTTATCTAGCCACGCCTCTGGGGTGGGCACATAGGCTCTGCACAAGCGGAGAAGTATTTCACCATCTTATATAAAGGCAAATAGTAGCATTGTGGGATTGTTTGTAGAATGGCACACAGCAACTGCTGCAAAAAACTGGTCGGGGTACCCCTGGGAACCTATTCCCTATTGGCTAGGGAGGGACCAGGAGTAACCCTTCCCACAGGCCACTGCCAGGCATAAATATGGCACCTCTCAGCACCTTCATTACAATGCTACTGGACCTGTGGAAGACAGAAGAAGGACTGCACCTGCTGCTGAGACCTGTAAGGGGACCTGAAAGGCTAGACCTGCTCCCACTTGTACCCTGGATAAAGAAGTGGACTCCAAGGGACAGTTGGCTGACTTCCTCTTAAGCTACATGGACTAAACAAGCTGCTAGAAGCCCTTTCCCTGAAGAGCACAGCCGACCAGTTCCAACTGGACTTGCCAGAGACACTGCTGGTGGATTCTTCTGGAGTGTCCTTATAACATCCTGAAAAACCTGGGACTAAGAACCTTTTTGGCTCCAAAGTCTTAGGAGGACCGGGAAAAATATGCTAAGTCAATACGATGAAGATGTGCTGCTGCTGTGTCAAACATCCAGGTTGCTTTCTCTAGGAGCTTTTCTGTAGCAGCAAATCTGTTTGAGCAGGACTTTGCAGAGAGGGTATCCTGCCTCGTGGAGCCCTGTTCGGAAACAGCTTACAGCCTTGCTCCACTGGAGGAATCAGAGATCCAAAATGTAGAAATCTTCACTAGGAGTACATGCCAAAAGTATCTGCCCAGTGAGGTACCTTCCTAGGGTGTCAATTTAGAATTTCTCCTGGTCGGTGATTTCCTGCCATTAAGTCAGTGGCTTCCTGGGAAGTCAAAATGTAAAACGTCCAACCAGGACAAATCTTATTTTTGTATCCGACCCGCCCTCATCGCGGTGAGCCTTAAATCCCAACCATATGGCCACGATTGGCGCTTAATTAATGCTTTTTGGTGCTATTTTTATTTACAAGTAAAAACATTCATGACTGTTTCTCATTATTTGATTTTTGCACTTTTCATGTTATTTTGTTCCCTACATTCTTCTCTATTTTTAAATATAGGAGTGGGATTTTTATTGTTGTGTAGTTTTTACTTTGTAATTGGTACTTCTAAATGCTTTGCACATTTTCTTAAGTTGAGGCTGTTTGCTCTGTGTCTAGCTATCAGGAGTTGAGCTCAGGTTTAAATTATTGAAACCTTTACTGGACCTGCCAAGAATAGTGACCTTATTACTTGAAGAGGACTACCATCCACCCCAACTAAAAATCCACTTTCTCACAAGCATAGACACAGATCCCTAAGTGAACTAAAATAAAAATGCCTAGTGCTCAGCTAATTCAATATTTG